>ONZH01014879.1:0-285133 GCA_900303285.1 Rhinella marina | reverse complement strand
CTCTGACGTGCTGTTATGCTATATACCTGTCTTATGTGCTGCACTGCTCTGTATACAGCTCTCTGACGTGCTGTATACTATATACCTGTATTATGTGCTGCACTGCGCTGTGTACATCCCTCTGACATGCTGTATACTATATACCTGTATTATGTGCTGCACTGCTCTGTGTACATCTCTCTGACGTGCTGTATACTATATACCTGTCTTATGTGCTGCACTGCTCTGTGTACATCTCTCTGACGTGCTGTATACTATATACCTGTCTTATGTGCTGCACTGTGTACATGTCTCTGACGTGCTGTATGCTATATACCTGTGTTATGTGCTGCACTGCGCTGTGTACAGCTCTCTGACGTGCTGTATGCTATATACCTGTGTTATGTGCTGCACTGCGCTGTGTACAGCTCTCTGACGTGCTGTATGCTATATACCTGTCTTATGTGCTGCACTGCTCTGTATACAGCTCTCTGACGTGCTGTATACTATATACCTGTATTATGTGTTGCACTGCGCTGTGTACATCCCTCTGACATGCTGTATACTATATACCTGTATTATGTACACAGAGCAGTGCAGCACATCTCTCTGACGTGCTGTATACTATATACCTGTCTTATGTGCTGCACTGCTCTGTGTACATCTCTCTGACAGTGCTGTATACTATATAACCTGTCTTATGTGCTGCATTGTGTACATGTCTCTGACGTGCTGTATGCTATATACCTGTGTTATGTGCTGCACTGCGCTGTGTACAGCTCTCTGACGTGCTGTATACTATATACCTGTATTATGTGCTGCACTGCGCTGTGTACAGCTCTCTGACGTGCTGTATACTATATACCTGTATTATGTGCTGGCACTGCTCTGTGCACAGCTCTCTGACGTGCTGCATGCTATATACCTGTCTATGTGCTGCACTGCTCTGTGCACAGCTCTCTGACGTGCTGTATGCTATATACCTGTATTATGTGCTGCACTGCGCTGTGTACAGCTCTCTGACGTGCTGTATACTATATACCTGTATTATGTGCTGCACTGCTCTGTGCACAGCTCTCTGACGTGCTGCATGCTATATACCTGTCTTATGTGCTGCACTGCTCTGTGTACAGCTCTCTGACGTGCTGTATACTATATACCTGTATTATGTGCTGCACTGCTCTGTGGCACAGCTCTCTGACGTGCTGCATGCCTATAGTACCTGTATTATGTGGCTGCACTGCGCTGTGTACAGCTCTCTGACATGCTGTATACTATATACCTGTATTATGTGCTGCACTGCTCTGTGCACAGCTCTCTGACGTGCTGTATACTATATACCTGTGTTATGTGCTGCACTGCGCTGTGTACAGCTCTCTGACGTGCTGTATACTATATACCTGTATTATGTGCTGCACTGCTCTGTGTACATCTCTCTGACGTGCTGTATACTATATACCTGTATTATGTGCTGCACTGCGCTGTGTACAGCTCTCTGACGTGCTGTATACTATATACCTGTGTTATGTGCTGCACTGCGCTGTGTACAGCTCTCTGACGTGCTGTATACTATATACCTGTATTATGTGCTGCACTGCTCTGTGCACAGCTCTCTGACGTGCTGTATACTATATACCTGTTTATGTGCTGCACTGCGCTGTGTACAGTCTGACGTGCTGTATACTATATACCTGTCTTATGTGCTGCACTGCTCTGTGTACAGCTCTCTGACGTGCTGTATACTATATACCTGTATTATGTGCTGCACTGCTCTGTGCACAGCTCTCTGACGTGCTGTATACTATATACCTATGTGCTTGCGCTGTGTACAGCTGTGCTGTATACTATATTGCTGTGCACAGCTCTCTGCTGCTGTATGTGCTGTGTACAGCTCTCTGACGTGCTGTATACTATATACCTGTATTATGTGCTGCACTGTGTACATGTCTCTGACGTGCTGTATGCTATATACCTGTATTATGTGCTGCACTGCGCTGTGTACAGCTCTCTGACGTGCTGTATACTATATACCTGTATTATGTGCTGCACTGCGCTGTGTACGCTCTCTGTATACTATATACCTGTATTTATGTGCTGCACTGCTCTGTGCACAGCTCTCTGACGTGCTGTATACTATATACCTGTATTATGTGCTGCCTGCTCTGTGCACAGCTCTCTGACGTGCTGTATACTATATACTGGTGTGTATGTGCTGCACTGCGCTGCTCTGTACAGCTCTCTGACGTGCTGTACCTGCCTGTACATATATACCTGTAGGTTATGTGCTGCACTGCGCTGGTAGATTACTGGAAGCAGAGATTTTGGTCATATTGACATGATGCATCACACGTGGCTGCACATCCATATGCGCTATCCCAAATACCTATTGATTATTATGTGCTGCACACTGCTCTGTGCACAGCAGTAGCCATCTGGGACGTGGCTGGTATACTATATACCTGTGTTATGTGCTTGCACTGCTGCTGTGTACAGCTCTCTCTGAGTGCTGTATACTATATACCTGTATTATGTGCTGCACTGCTCTCAGTGTATTCTCAGCTCTCTGACGTGCTGTACCCTACTATATACCTTTCTCTTGTATCATGCTGTACCAGGAGATTGTCTTGACCATGTCATGCCTATGCACCTGCCTGAGTGTTGCACATGACCAGTGGCCGGTATATATTTTGTAGTTCACAAACCAGGAAATACGGATACCATCTGTGTGACATCTGCATTTTTTTTGCAGACCCATGAGGGGGTCATTTATTGAGGGACTTGTGACTAGTCGTAAAAGAGACCAAAAGCCTTTAATCTTCCAGAAAAGAGACCGTTCCCATTATAGTCGATAGGGTCGGGCGGTGAGTGGCAGTTTCCAGCCTGATCCAGTGAACTCTGACAGGCTGTTCTCTGCCAGGACAAATTGATGGAGGTGGGTCTCCTGCATCGTGTGCCAGTGTACTGAACTCCCGGCACTGAACGGGGGTTGCATAGCATTATACTGATTTATGATGCTGTGTAACCCTTACAGTTCTGGAATGTGTTGGATAATGCTGACAGTGTTATCTAATACATTCCAGAACTGTAAGGGTTACATAGCATCATAAATCAGTATAATGCTATGTGACCCCCGTCCAGGACGGGGCCCACGATGTGGGAGACGTGCGTGTGTCACGCTCGTCTGCAAGGGCCCTAACGTTGTGATCCCAGCAGTCAAAATTTTGAAAGGAAAGTATAGAGCCTCTGTCAGCATGATCAACCCTATTTACCCAGGAAGACTGCCTGTTAGGGCTGATCATTCTAGTTAAAATGATAGCTTTCTTTTGTCAATATGCTGGTGCATACAAAGGCTTAGGGGGGTTGTTACAGCAGCAGTGCTCCAAGGGCTCTGGTCACCCCCCCGGTGCTCCAACATGCTACTTTGCATATGAATAAAAACATAGATATCTCTGCAGCAGTTCAACATACTGACAAAAGAAAGGTTGTAATCGGCATGATCAGCCCTACCAGGCAGGTTTAAAAGGGTTGATCATGCTGGCAGATGCTCTTTAAAAATCCTATCCACACAATGCTGCTTCTATGATGATGGCACACCATTTATTGTAGAAGAATGTGTGACTTTTTGTGATTTTTGCACCACTCTAGCCACTTGATAAGTTGGTGCTGAAGCGGGCACGGTTAGCTAATTTAATTATGTTTATTCCAAATTTATCAACTGTGACAAAAAAGCATAGTCTTAGGGCTCCCGCATGCGAACTTGTGCCGGCTGGGTCTGTGCGGTGGGCCTGCAATGCACTGACAACGCTCATAGGGACGCCATATGTGGACCCATTCACTTGAATGAGGTCCGCGATCCGCATACACTACTTTTTTGCGGCGCATAGGCATGGACAGGAATTAAGTGAATGAGTCCGCATCCATGATGCAGTGCAAAAACGGCCGCATCCCTATATTGCAGGCCGCGATACGGTCCAGACTGGCACACATTCATGTGTATGAGCCCTTACTCCAGTGGGGATGGGAGGGAGTTAAAAACTGGATTAACATCTTTACACAAAATTGTTATGTTTAAAGGTGCGCCAAATAGATCAACCAACGTGCAGCGTCTGATAAATTTGGCGCAAATTATGGCAATATAGACTACGGAAAAACTGAAATTCCCCTTGTGATAATTACTGCCCCCCATAGTACATGAAGCCACCCTTATAGTCTTCCTGAACAGCAGCTCACCACTCCAGTTGTAGAATGGGGTCTTCAGTGCATCCCTTTTAGGCTAAGGCTACACAGCGACTTTGATGGACCACATCTCCAGCATTGTTTATGAATGTGGTCACTGCGTGTGATGTGATCCGAATGTGACGCAACAGTCATCATCGAGTTTAAAGGGGTTCTCCAGGAATTAAGAAAATGAAAATACCTAAATATTACTTTATTATAAATATATTCCCAAATACCTTTCATTAGTTATAATGGCTCATTTTGTCTAGGGAGCAATGATTAGGAGAAACAAAATGGCCGCCGTCCTATTAGTACACACAGAACCTGTCCTAATCACACAGGAGGACAAGTTACTTCACAACACTGAGGTAAAGAGCTGCCTCGTCCTCCTCTCTGCTCTGCTTGTCAGGGATTATGGTCCTGAATGGTCCTGGGAGTAGAGTTCACGAGGAGACATGAAGGACAGAGAGGACAGACAGGACAGACTGTGGTAATGGAGACTGCATACAAGAGCTGCTGCTCATCATCCACATCCCCACCTCCTCTCTGTACTTCATGTCTCCTCATGAGCTCCATTCCTACAGAGATTCAGCTGAAGATCTTATCAGCCGTATTCAGGATCATAATCCCTGACAAGCAGAGCAGAGAGGAGGATGAGGCAGCTCTTTACCTCAGTGTTGTGAAGTAACTTATCCTCCTGTGTGATTAGGACAGGTTCTGTGTGTACTAATAGGACGGCGGCCATTTTGTTTCTCCTGATGATTGCTCCCCAGATAAAACGAGCCATTATAACTAATGAAAGGTATTTGGGAATATATTTATAATAAAGTAATAGTTAAGTATTTTCATTTTCTTAATTCCTGGAGAACCCCTTTAATGCAAGTTGTAGGCAAATGGCGCACACTTTATTTTGCTTTCTAAGAGTACAGTTGATGAGTGATCCTCAGCATAGGTCATCAGTATCGCATCAGAGCAGTTCTGACCCTCAGCACTCCTATAGATCAGCTGTTTGAAGAGGCCATGGTGCTCCTTTGAGCACTGTGGCCTCTGCCTAGGTCAGTGACATCACGGTCTTTGGCCTATGTGCAGCTCAGTGCCATGCAAATGAATAGGCTTGAGCTGCAATACCAAGCACAGCCTCTATACAATGTGTGGCAATATGCTTGGGGTGTCAGAAGGAGGCTGCAGCACTCATGGGAGCACTGTGACCCTTTCAAATAGCTAATCGGCGTGGGTGCCTAGAGATGGACCTTCACCGATCTGATATTGATGACCTATCATGAGGATAGGTCATAAATATTGTTCCTCTGAAAAACCCCTTTAACCACCTGACTGTTCTGCCCGAGTCCAGCTCCGGCAGTGTGAAAAGTAGCTAACTGAAGGGGGGAGGGATGCTTTAGATGATATCTCCTCACTGGTAGCAGCTAGAAACATGCAACTGGTCTTGTCCGAAAGCTGACAGTCCAGGCTTTAATACACGACCAAAATGACAGCTAAAGTCCAAGAAACAGAGGAGAAATTTACTGTTAGAAATCAAGTCTGGAATAATCGTGAGTGAAACCTGTTTTTACTTTCATTTTCAGCTGCATTCACAGCATCCCGATTTCTATCAGTGATATCTTTCTCTGTCGTGAACATATTGCTGTCACTTTGGTATTGTCTGAAAGCTTTGAATGTCTGCTTTCAAACAAGACCAGTTGCATGTTTCTAGCTGCTACCATTCAGGAGGTAGCAGCATCTAAAGCAGCCCTCCCCCCTCCAGTTAGCTACTTTTCCCACTGTTGGAGCTCCACTCTGGCAAAACATTTTGGGGGTTAAAAGGAGTCTGTCAGCTTGATTTTGTCCCGTAATCAAATGCCTACAGACTGTGGCACACTAAAATGTCATTTAAAACATACTTTTGCTTCTACTCTTGGTGTTTCTCTCCCCGGAAAGAAAAAAAAACAACCTTTTCTTCATATGTTAATGAGGCACCATCACCGTTATCCCATCTACCCCTACACCTCTCCCAGGCTTTTGAGCTCAGTGGTGACGTAGTTTCACCTGAGGCTCAGGTTCTCTTGTTCGTTGCCTTGTCACGTCTAGAAATAACTGCTTGCTTTTGTTCCCAGATGGCATTACCTACGCTCCCATCATCCTGGCACAGTCGTAGCAGATTGCTAGAGAAGCAGATTGTGCGTCACAGAGAACAAGAGGCCCGATTCCGGAATGAGTGGGATATGACCAACCGCTATTTCAAGCAGTCAGAAGTCTGCAGCAGTAAACAGGCCCAGTGGAGTTCACGGGTTTCCTATGAGCAGAGGTAATAGTTTACACTGTATCTAAAGGAAAGAGATATCTGTGAGTGATGGAATAAACTGTAGAACGTGGTGTTCAGAAATGCAATATCATTGTTATAGCTTACATGATACCTGAAAAGGGCAGTTCAGTAGGCAGGTATCTGAATGTTAAAGAAGAACTCCCGACAAAAATTTTATTCCATGTCCTGCTAGAAATGTACATGATATAATCTGTAGTGAATGTCATTTTCTTACCAGTGTCTGGATTTTTGACTTCTGTCATCCTGAAGTTTCTTATCTGTGTCATGTGACCAGCAATTAGACCCACCAACTCACACATAGACTTATGTGTGGACAGGAAGTCTAATTCTCTATGTATTCCTATGAGACTGAAAGTGAGGCTCCCATAGGCATGAATAGAGCAGTTACTGGCTTTCTGTCCTGGGTCAGTTGGAGGTCAGGGAGTTGGTCACATGACCCAGCTACAATAAGGAGAGAGGTTTTTACTCACAGAAACAGTCACTGATAAGAAAATGACAATCACTACAGATTACATCATGCACCTTTCTAACAGGTCAGAGAATAAAAATTTTTGCGGGAGTTCTTCTTTAATATGATCATAAATAACGTCCCATTTACTGTTGTGGCTGCGTCTGAATTCTGAAGTAAATTGTGCCCAAATTTTTGGTGTAATTTAGTGCATCTCATTGTAGGCCTATTTATACAGCAAGTAAGCCTAAAGGGTGTATTAGACACCCCGATCACACAGACGATTAGCGGGAAGGAAGCGATTTCACCTGTTGCTTGCTTAGGAGACCTCTGCTTTTACGTGCAGTGATCTCCTCCACAGCAGCGATATCTCTATGCCATCGCTCGTCACCATGCTTTGCCGACGGCAGATAGTAATTAGACAGCACGATCTGCCGCCGGAAAATCCTGATCTTTCAGCATGTTGAAAAATCTCGATTGCCCGGTGAACGAACATTTGCAACGTTCATTGTGCAATCGGTGGCAGTATTATACTGCCAGATGACCGCTAACGAGCGTTACTGCGAACAGAAAATCTGCCCTTCTAATACACCCATTAGAGAATAATCCACCGCACCTCACTCACTGAGAGACTGTGGCTTAATGGTCAATGGATATGATTTTTTTTTCTGAAAAGGGAAGTGGCTTATGATGCAAAATTTTGGCACAAAGTAAGCCAACGAAGTGGTAGTATAAAGCTGGACAGAAGTGTCCATCCCTGCACCACACTTGTCATCCAGCGTCTTTAGGCTGCCCGGTCTAGGTTTACTCTGCCTATGTTTTAGATAGGATTAGTAAATCCATCCTATTATGTTTCTAGTATGAATGCGTACCACCGGGAAAAGCAGAAAGAGGAGAAAAAAAGGAACTTGGAGCGACGAAGAGAAGAGCTACGCAAACTGTTACAGGAAGAACGAGATCTACTTGAGGCGGAACTTCATGAGCTCTCTCGAAACAGGGATCCTGATATCGCCAGCATGAGAGAGAAAGCTGAGGGGCTGAAGTCAGCACGGGAGGAAAGGAGGAAAAAGGTTCCCTGAATTGCTCACCCTTATTTCAATTGGTTTGCATCTATTAATAGGTCTAATAATGAATTAACGCTTAACTTTGTGTTTAGCTCGCCGAGGAGTTACTGTACGAGCAGTGGAAGAAGAGCAATATGAAGCTTCGTGAGGTAGAGGCCTTCCATCTTCCTTTCATTATTTTTGTGCTTGCATTGCAGAAATACAATATGGTTGTCCTGTTCAGTCACATTGTTACAGAAGTCCAAAATGAAGTGACGAATGAAGTGCCCCATGGGTGATGGAGCTGAAGGATTTCCTACTTTCTTTGTAAATGAGAAAGCGGATGGTGCCCCTTCAGTAGCTGTTAGTCGTTCATCTGACCGCTATCTCTCCCGACTTCTGTATATACATACATTTTTGGTTAGACTGAGTGTGGATGCGTTTTGAGTGGGGAGAGAGGAAAAAGCCACCAACAGACAACTTTGGCAGCAGCTTATCTCCCATAAAAAATGTAATTCCCCCAATCCTTTTCTCCCCTGACATCATCTGTCAAGAGCCAGTCAGCTGGTCCAACTGAAATGTATGTATGGGGCCTATCAGCCAAACAGATGAACTGGCTGGACAGTCTTCTTGGGGTTCTGCAGATATATGCAAAAATACTTGACTCTTGATACCAGCAAGGAGCCATTACACTGCTTCTCATTGGCAAGGAAGTCTCAGACATTTTATAGCACACATAGCACAGTTCTTTTTTGGGGGGACATATTACATATGTCCTGATGTGCTTACAGATCCCTCTCTGATTTCAGCAATTCACCTGCCATAGGAGTCAGAAATAAGTAATAACAGCCGTGAGAGAGGATAGTAGTCCATATAGAGCTAGGCCTAGTTACCAGGACTGAGAGAGAATTCCGATTCCTGTTGTAGTTTTTGGTACCCAGGTAGGATGAGGAAAATAAATGGATGTAACTGATACATGGACTATTTGTGTTGATAACTACGTAGCCTTGTCTTATTCATTAGGTGGAGTCCAGTTTACATAAAAAGCATGTGGTTGATGCCTGGGCTGAGCAGGTCACAGAGAAGGATCAGGTAAGTGTTTGGCCTTATGCTATGTCTACTCAGGGGTGGAGTGGGAACTTATAGTGGCCCTGGAAACAAAATAAAAGTCACCCAGTTTTGTAGTTGGGTCCAAATTGACAGGGCCAACACATGTAGTTGGGGCCAGCAAAACCTTAATGTGGTACATTATACCATCCCAGCAGAGGCAAATACCGCAGTCCATCACAAAATACTGCCCCCAGCATAACAAAATACCTCCCAAAACTGACACTCTGTGGTGGCCAGCGCCAGCTGCCATGTTCGGGCTTCCTACTTCAGTTATCTCAGGATGGCAGTACAGTTGGAGTCAGGAGGGGAATGTCAGATAATTACTTGGCTGACAGCAGTGAGGAGAGCTTAGGTGGTCCTACTGGGCGCTCTTCAACCATGAAGTTTCCCTGTAGGGTCTATGGCTAGTCCACCCCTGTGTCTATTGCAAAAAGATATTTAGTAGTAGGTTAATGTCATTTCTATCTTGTAATTACAAATAAGATTTTGCTTCAATAGCAATTGTTGTGAAAATCAAGGCACGTTCAAGTTATTTTTTTATTTAAGGAAAAATTAGCTGAGGAGGAAGAGAAGACGAGGTTTGAAAACCAGTATGAGCTTGCCAGGAAAGAGGCCCTGGAAAATATGAAGAAGGAGGAAGAGAGGCGTCGTCAAGCAGAAAAGGAACGTGCTGAGGTCCTAAGACAGCAAATGGAGGAGCTTATGCTGAGGGACCTGGAGGTGAGATGATCAGTCATTTTTATCTGTCACGCCCTTTGAGGTGCATGTTCAGACTGAATTTTACCTATACTTCCAATATGAGGAAGGATATCTCGTGCATCATTAAATGCATAAAACTCATTGGTTAGCACTGTCATCGTACAGGACTAAGTCCATGGGTTTGACTCCAACTGCTCTGTTCTGTGTGGGTTGTCTATGGGTACTTCAATTTCCTTCCACACCATTCGGGCACCATAGAGATGATTGTTGGCGGGATCTGACAAAAGAGCATGAGTAGTTTAAAGGGCTTATAACATGGAGAAATTATCGCGTGCATTTTCTAATGGTCAAATTTGAGAACTTATCACCACATGTAATAGTGTGCAGCGGTTGTTCAATGAGCAATAAATCACTTTATTTCCGTGGATCGGACAAATCTTCTGACTAAGTGATTATAGTTAGTCGCTGTGTCACTGTGTAAATGAACAGCGATTGCAATAACCAGCAAACCTTGGAAAACATTTAGTGATTATTCTGCCATTTAACTGAACACAAACAAATCACTAAATGATGGCTTGCTGCTTGTTAATGAAGAAAATATCTTCTTGTCTAATAGGATCTGTGGTCATCATGAGCAATGAAAATGAAATTGTTTACATAGATTGTGGTGTATGTTGTTAGTTCTATACTAACTTTGTTACGGACTCGGCGATACCTAATATGTCTACCATTTTTATTTTTGTTAAATTTTACACATTAGATTAATTTTTGAACAGAATAAAATCTTTTTTTGTGTTGCCATTTTCTGAGAGCCATATTTTTTTTTATTTTTCTGGAGATTGTCTCAGGTAGGGTCTCATTTTTTGCGGGACGAGATGACAGTTTAATTGGTACCATTTTGGGTTAAATACGTTTTTTTGATCGCTTGCTATTACACTTTTTGTGAGGCAAGAGGGAAAAAAATAGATGTTTTGGCATAGTTCTTTTTTCTTTTTTTTTTTTACAACATTCGCCTGGGGGGCCATCTCATGTGATATTTTTATAGAGCAGGTTGTTAGGGACGCGGCGATACCCAATATGTCTAACATTTTTATTTTTGGAAAGTTTTACACACCTTTTTTTTGTGTTGCTATTTTCTGAGAGCCATATTTTTTTAATTTTTTGGGAGATTTCTCAGGTAGGGTCTCATTTTTTGCGGGACGAGATGACGGTTTGATTGGTACCATTTTAGGGTACATACGCTTTTTTGATCGCCTGCTATTACACTTTTTGTAAGGGAAGGTGACCAAAAAATGGCTGTTTTGGCACTTTTTTGTTTTTATTTTTACTGCGTTCACCTGGCGGGGTGGATGATGTGATATTTTTATGGAGCCGGTTGATACGGACGCGGCGATACCTAATATGTTTACCTTTCTTTTTTTTTTTTTTTACAATTTTTTGTTTTACTTTTTTTTGGAAAATGGCGGGTTTTTTTTACTTGAAACTTTTATTATTATTTTTGTAACTTTTTTTTTTTTCACTTCTTTAACTTTTGGGGGTCTGATCCCCTTTACAATGCATTACAATACTTCTGTATTGTAATGCATTGGCTGTAAGTGTATTACTCAATGTAATACACGTACAGCCTGCTTCCTGTGCGATCCAGGGGGCTGGATCGCACAGGCACGCAGGGATGACAGCCACGATGCCTAAGGAAGGCATCGGGCTGTCATCCGAGCCATCGGGTCCCCGTCACAGCAGCGTGGGGACCGATGGCACCTCCGCTTGCCATCCTGAAATGCCGCACACCTCATGTGCCACGGTCTGCGCTGACCACGGCACATGAAGGATTAATGCACGGCATCGGTGTTTTCACCGATGCCGGCGCATTCAGCAGGGGTCCGGCACCTGGGCACAGCCAGACCCCCTCCGCTGATCGGGCGGGCGCAGCTCCTGTGCGATCAGTGCGCTGTAGTAGTACGGCGCTGAGCGACAATGCCCTTCCCTGGTCGGGAATGGGTTAAAGGGGTTATGCCATGATTAATGTAAACAATGAAAATCAGACATCATATAGTACATGACAACCTCTTTCTAACAAAGCTAGAACCAGCCCTGTACCTCACATGGATCCAGAGATCTCCCCATTCATTGCTCTGCTAGATTTATATCAAGCTGACAGCTCAGGGGAGTGTCTTTTTGATACAAATAAGGAGGCGTGTCCGTGCTCTTCCTATCACAGCTTAGGAGGCGTGTCTCAGCTCTCCCTATCACAGCTCAGGAGGCAGTTGAAAGATGAAACTGAGCATGTGTGTCCCTCTCTATGAGGCGGACAAAGAAATAAGAAGAAGAACAAAAAGCAGGTGGCGCTATACAGATACGTTTTATTGAATAGCTCATAAAAGTATTCAGATCCAGATGCTGGCTTGAAAACTGTAGAATATTTTTTGTGGGACAACTCCTACAAGAATGTCCTACTTTTTGCTAACATATATTCTGTAGTTTAGCAAGAAGTAAGGGGCAGATGGAAGAAAGTATGACTGCACGACCATACACAGGGCTTGTCTATAGTTTGTAACTGTGAGGACAAAGAGGTCAGAACCATTCGCAAAGCTGCTCTTGGCAATGGAAGAATAGATCTACTTTAGTTAAATACATAATTAAACAGGTTTAACTGGATTCATATCTTTGCCATTCAGGCTCAGAAATTAAAGAAGGAACAGGAAGACTTATTGAGACAACAGTGGGAAGTGGAGGAGCTTCAGGAGGAGAGGAAGAAAATTGAGGATCGTAGGAAGAAAATAGAACTCGGGTAAGTGCTGGCTGAATTGCTGAATGTTCTGATATATTAAATACGTTTGAAATCTTCAGCCAGAACCAGCAGTGGCCATTTTGCTTTGATTCTAAATTAAAGAGGCTTTGTCAAGGTATTGACTTATCCACTATGCACAGGATAAAAGATAAGCATCCGATTGGTGGGGTCTGACCACAAAAGACCTCCACCAATCCCAGGAATAGGGTAACCATTTACCTGAATGAATGCGGTGGCAGGTTACCCATGACTGCTGTTGCACTAATTCTCTAAGGGACTGCAAAAATGGCAGAGTACAGTGCTCGGCTAACCAATCAGTCCCATAGAAAATGAATGGATCAGATGCTTATTCCCTATCCTGTCAATAGGGGATAGTTGGCACAACCCCTTTATTATAAAATGGCCACCATAACCACATCAAGAATCGCTCCTTATTTGTAATCCCCATTATTAGAGCCTGTAACATAAAGATATGGATACATTGTATAGCGGATCCAACATTAATAATGAGTGATCAGTGTGGTCTAAGACCCCCATTATCTGCAGAGGCCTCTTCACTGCAGCACTGGCAGTGAAGACACTCTTTGTACCATTGTACCGAGTACTGCAAGTGCCATACCCAACGACCCCATCGATCAGTAGAACACCACCATTTTACAAGCATCATGGTTTCTTTGTCTGCTGATTGGTGGGGTCCTGGAGTTTGGACCACCACCAATCACACATTGGTGGTCTGTTCTAAGTGTCCCCAATCTCCTGGCAGCTTTATTGTGGGGAACTGAGGCTGAGGTTAGTTTCACATATGCGGCAGAGCTTTCGCTGGGCTGTTCCGGTAGAGAGCAGCCTGCCGGAGTTCTCCAGATCCAGCATTGCCAGGTCTTGACGCCTGCCCACTGCACCCCTTTGACTATAATGGGGTTCCGCAGAGATCTGGCCATTACCCGGGAAATATGCCCGAAAATCGTCCAGATAAAACTCGCTGCACGCAACGATTCCTGACATTCTCTGCTGGAACACCTGGCCGCATATGTGAAACTAGCCTTAGTTATAATGTTGTGCATTTTGGTAAAATACAGGAAGAAGCTAGTGGTGAGGGATAGGACAGATGAAATCTACCATCAAGATAATAGTAAACTGTTGGCAAAATGTGATCATTAAATCAATATGAGCAAATCTTATTAAAGATAAATCTCAACAAAGTAAGCTTGTAATAATTTGTACTACTAGACATCTGGCCCCATTCAACATTCATTCAGCCATCCTTTTGCTTCAAAAAACTCACAACATTTGTATACTGTTGTTAACCTGACATGATGTTTTATTTCAGGAGGAAACCTATAAATAAGAATCCTTTCCAGCAATAGAGCTAAGCTATTTACCACTATTTAGATTACACTTACCGCAATGTATTTAAATAGTAGCTGCTCACAGTTAATCACGTGTAATAAGCAGTTATGTATATAACATTTTGATGATCTTTTTAGTCACTTCCTGAGTCGTCAGTACACGGCACAGATGAAGAGAAGAGCCCACATGGTACAGGAAGAACTGGTAAGAGCTGTGTCACCTACTGTACGTCATTCATGCATTTTTTTCTCTTGATTTGTCAATATTACTATCATTGTCCCTAGAATGCTTTTGTTAGACCTTATACTGAAGTCATGATGTCCCCACATACTGCTAATTTAAAGCTCCGCAGCAGGTCTCCACAGCACAGGAGGAGCAGGACGGCGCGTACAGATGACGATTTCCCCAGGCGCCCAGCAGAGGGCGCTGTGGGGAATCGTCATCTGTGCGCGCTGTCCTGCTCCTCCGGCGCTCTGGAGACCAGCCGGGAGCATGTAAGTATGTATGTGTATTTGTCTGTGTATATGTCTGTGTGTGTATGTATGTACTGTGTGACGTGTGGGGCCGGAGCGCGGTTCCGGCTCCACACATGTCCCTGCGGCAGCCCGGATCCGGCAGCACCCTTCACCTGCCGGATCTGTTCTGCCGCTAGTGTGAAAGTAGCCTTAGAGAAAATTCAGATCTCGGTAGTTAACGTGTTTAGAACCGTTATCAAACCTGATTGCATCATTGCACAGGGAGATAGCCTGCGACCAGACAAAGGCCCTCAGTGCTATTTCTTTGAAAATCCTGTTAGGACATACAGTACAGACCAAAAGTTTGGACACACCTTCTCATTCAAAGAGTTTTCTGTATTTTCATGACCATGAAAATTGTAGATTCACACTGAAGGTATCAAAACTATGAATTAACACATGTGGAATTATATACTTAACAAAAAAGTGTGAAACAACTGAAAATATGTCTTATATTCTAGGTTCTTCAAAGTAGCCACCTTTTGCTTTGATTACTGCTTTGCACACTCTTGCCATTCTCTTCATGAGCTTCAAGAGGTAGTCACCTGAAATGGTATTGTTGGCCCTTTTGCCTTCACTCTGCGGTCCAGCTCACCCCAAACTATCTTGATTGGGTTCAGGTCTGGTGACTATGGAGGCCAGGTCATCTGGCGTAGCACCCCATCACTCTCCTTCTTGGTCAAATAGCCCTTACACAGCCTGGAGTTGTATTTGGGGTCATTGTCCTGTTGATAAATAAATGATGGTCCAACTAAACGCAAACCGGATGGAATAGCATGCAAGTGCAAGATGCTGTGGTAGCCATGCTGGTTCAGTATGCCTTCAATTTTGAATAAATCCCCAACAGTGTCACCAGCAAAGCACCCCCACACCATCACACCACCTCCTCCATGCTTCACGGTGGGAACGGTGTAGACTCCATCCGTTCACCTTTTCTGCGTCACACACAAAGACACGGTGGTTGGAACCAAAGATCTCAAATTTGGACTCATCAGACCAAAGCACAGATTTCCACTGGTCTAATGTCCATTCCTTGTGTTCTTTAGCCCAAACAAGTCTCTTCTGCTTGTTGCCTGTCCTTAGCAGTGGTTTCCTAGCAGCTATTTTACCATGAAGGCCTGCTGCACACAGTCTCCTCTTAACAGTTGTTGTAGAGATGTGTCTGCTGCTAGAACTCTGTGTGGCATTGACCTGGTTTTCTAATCTGAGCTGCTGTTAACCTCCGATTTCTGAGGCTGGTGACTCGGATGAACTTATCCCCCGCAGCAGAGGTGACTCTTGGTCTTCCTTTCCTGGGACGGTCCTCATGTGAGCCAGTTTCTTTGTAGCGCTTGATGGTTTTTGCAACTGCACTTGGGGACACTTTCAAAGTTTTCCCAATTTTTTGGACTGACTGACCTTCATTTCTTAAAGTAATGATGGCCACTCGTTTTTCTTTACTTAGCTGCTTTTTTCTTGCCATAATACAAATTCTAACAGTCTATTCAGTAGGACTATCAGCTGTGTATCCACCTGACTTCTGCCCAACACAACTCATGGTCCCAACCCCATTTATAAGGTGAGAAATCCCACTTATTAAACCTGACAGGACACACCTGTGAAGTGAAAACCATTTCAGGTGACTACCTCTTGAAGCTCATCAAGAGAATGCCAAGAGTGTGCAAAGCAGTAATCAAAGCAAAAGGTGGCTACTTTGAAGAACCTAGAATATAAGACATATTTTCAGTTGTTTCACACTTTTTTGTTAAGTATATAATTCCACATGTGTTAATTCATAGTTTTGATGCTTTCAGTGTGAATCTACAATTTTCATAGTCCTGAAAATACAGAAAACTCTTTGAATGAGAAGGTGTGTCCAAACTTTTGGTCTGTACTGTATAAGAATGAAAATCCTAAAATTAAAGGGGTTTTCTGAGATTTTGTTTTACTTATGACCTATCCTCTGGAAGGGTCATCAGTATCTGATTGGTGGGAGTTTGAGAAGGCAGTGGCGCTGCGGCCTTCACTCTGCTTTTCCTAGGCTGAGTGATGACGCATTCATGTGTCATATGGCCTAGGAGCAGCTCAGCTCCATTCAAGTGAATGGGATTGAGTGTGATACCAAGCACAACTGCTGTACAATGTATGGCGCTGTGCTTGGTGAGCAGGAAGAAGGCCGCGGTGCTCACAGTAGCGCTGCTGCCTTCTCAAAACAGCTGATCGGCAGAAGGCAGAGGATAGGTCATCAGTTAAAAAATTCTGGAAAACACTTTTATGTGTAGTCCTGAAGGCCAGAAATGGCTTGGTGTTTATGGGGTTAATATTGGCACCCACTATGAATCCTGCAACAATCTCTTCCTCCAGTGCAGTGTGCACCAGATTCATCAAATCAACGCCTGGTCAGAAAGCTTCAGCTCAACTGAAGCCCCATCAATTATCAGATGCATTTAAATACATTGATAATTCACAATCTTATATGTAATGTTAATCCTTGATTCAGGAAACGGACATGAAGATACTAGCAGCACTTATCAGTAGAGAAGATGAGGAGCAACGCTTGCGTTCGGCTAGAAGGGAGCAGGCAGCTGCTGATGCAGCCTGGATGAAACGCGTCATCGAGGAGCAGCTTCATCTGGAGAGGCAGAGAGAGGCAGAGCTCGATACTCTTTTCAGGTGACTGTTCCAGTGTTGGATACAACTTTTTTGCCCGCCAAACTTACTGTCATTTATGGCAGAAAATAGCATAAATGATAGTTCAAATCTACGCCAGCTTATAGCTTTCATAGATTTGAAAGTCTGGCGCACAGACATTTGGTATATTTTAACAGACTTTACACTAATGCTAGTGTTTGTAAGCCATCCTCAGTATATCTCCCCCATTGTCTTCCGGTCCAGACTGCATTCTAGTGTAATCGCGACCTGTAAAACCCCTTTTAGTAATGCACTGAAATGAATGGTGTGGATATGAACTCATCCATATGTGCTACTTCTGTATAATAACCAAGGATGACAGCTTAACATAATTATAGAGTAATCTTCTCCTGTGCTAGTCAGCAGTCTGCTCACAGATAAAAATAGCTCTAATAGCTTGTAAGTGTCAGACATGAATACACGTGAATATCCATGGTTATGAAGATGACAAACATTTATTTGGACAGGTCACGGGGAATAATTATACATAACTTGTACCTCTGGTAAATTGTTTTGCAGGCCACTTAGGTGACTTGGAATAAATAAAAAAAAATTGAGATTATAAATCTGATGGTGTCAATTAACTGACCCAATTAGTCAGATTTAATAATACTCTGTTATTGACAGTGTCGCTTTGACCGGCTCCATATTTATGACGATGCTGGGCGATAAATCTGGTCTAGTCTAAGGTTACACCACCTATTCGTTGACTTACTTTACACCAGAATCATGTGCCAAGTTTGTGGCCCATTTTTGGCACCTGGTTTGCATAAGGCCACTGTGAGCCCACCAATAAAAAGGAAGGAAAACGCCAGGTGCTGCTGAAAAATACAGACAGAACTGGGCACAAAGTAGCAAAAGAATAGCTACACTGTAACACTGCTATGTATGCGCTTGTGCCAATTGTAAATCACAGTCTGCGACTATTTGGTCTCCTATATCATGACATTCATACAGTATATATGCCAACATTTGAACTGTTCTTGACCTGCAATTTCTGTTCTGCTTTTTGCTTTGAAGTTTAGAGGTTCTCCAGCCTTTGGAACTTTTTTAATTGTGGGCAGCAGAGTGTTTTACCTGGTGAAAAAAAATCATATTCATCTGTTCTCTGCCCCTCCATTCTGGCTCTTTTACCCAGCCTGTAAACTTCCTCAGTGGTGACTTGTCCTCAGGTGGCACATGACAAAACGGTCACTGCCCAGGCCAGCCATTGACTCCAGTGGAGCATGTGACCCTGTCTGTCCGGAAGTTTCCAGGGCCCAGAAGATCACTGACTAGAGCTTCCCCAGTCAGCGTTCTCTCTGCAGTCACCAGTGATTGCAGGCCTGCAAATATAAGACACGGAGATTAGCAAAATCATGCATTCCTGGTGGAATTCAGGAGAAGGGTCGTAGATCCAGGGAGTTATTCTGATGCCTGATTGGAGTCGGGAAGGAATTTTTTCCCCTAAACCTCACAGGGGTTTTTGCCTTCCTCTGGATCAACTTGTAGGATAACAGGCTGAACTGGATGGACAGATGTCTTATTTCAGCCTTATAAACTATGTGACTACGATTTTGTAATGCACTGTGAAACCGGTGACTGGATATAACATATTAATACTGGACCACCAATGATTGTAAGTCACAACGCAGGTCTATTAGCCCTGTCAATTAATGGGAAGGGGGAGAGTGTACTGAGCGCCTCGGTGCTCAAACTGCCTAATTTGCATAAATATGTAAAGAAATATCTCTGCAGCAGTTGATCCTATAGCCATAAGACATATCAATTTAACCAGCACGATGAACCATATGAAGCAGTATGTCTGGTATTATAGAGTTGATTAGGCTGACAGTGGCTTTTTAAAAGATTATTGCAGTTTGGAGAGATTTTTGGCTCATCTACATAATCAACAGATATGTATGGAAGAGGTCCAAAAGGTCACCACCACCACTAGCATGTTTACATCCCGCACCATCAGGGACCGGATCACCACCAATAGTGTTTGTATGTCCTGTACCTGCTCCATAGACTGACATTTCTTAACCCCTTAAAGGGAGTCTGTCACCACTACATGACCATATACAGCACTTACATGGCTCTGTTGCACAATTATACATGAATGTAATGGTACCTTTTGTTATCTTCTTTAGATTTGCAGATGCGGGCACGGAGCCAGTTGGGATGTGTTCCTGCACAGTCTGACTCCATCCAATGAGTGCTGCCATTTTCAGACTGTGCAGGTACACCCCCCCCCCCCAACTGGTTACCACCCCTCTGTACCCTTACTGCAGACTGCTAGCAATTCATTCATAACTTGTAGTAGAAATAATAAAGAAATGGCACAACATAGAGACATAAGAATAGATGCTTCAGAATCGTTATTACATGGGCAATGCATGAAGCTATATACAGCACCTACATGGCTCTGTTGCACACCTATACATGAATGTAATGGTACCTTTTGTTATCTTTTAGATTTGCAGATGCGGGAGAAACGCCATTTAAGTCATATTCAAATGAGCACTTGCAAGTGCCCAGGGGCGGTATTCAGTGTGTAGGAGCCCAGGCTGCTCTGCGTTCTTTCATGGTTACTCCTCCCCAGCCTCTGCCTGCCCTCCTATTCCCTCATGTCATACAAGGAGGAGGGGCAAAGGCAGAGACTGGGGAGGAGTAACCGTTAAAGAAGGCAGAGCAGCCTGGGCTCCTACACACTGAACACCTCCCCTGGGCACTTGCGAGTGCTAGTTTGCATATGACTTAGGCCCCATTCACATGACCGTATGAATGGGGCCATATCTATTCCACAATATTGCTGATTAGATGTGGCCCCATTCACCTCTATGAGAGCGCACAGCCGCGGCACGGAGCCAGTTGGGATGTGTACCTGCACAGTCTGACTCCATCCAATGAGTGCTGCCATTTTCAGACTGTGCAGGTACACACCCCCAACTGGTCACCTTCCCTCTGTTCCCTTACTGCAGACTGCTAGCAATTCATTCATAACTTCTAGTAGAAATAATAAAGGAATGGCACAACATACAGACATAAGAATAGATGCTCCAGACTTGTTATTACACAGGGAATGCATGAAGCTATTAAAACAGGTATGTCAGGAGTGGTGAAAGGTCCTCTTCAAATACACATCACATTGTAAAATAACACCTACATTTATGGAACTCCTATAATTGTAACAGCTTGTACAAGAAAGTTGATACATGTTGATTGCTCTTTTTTTTGTGTTTCCTTAATATTTAAAGGCAATGTAAAGAAACACTCTCTTAGGCGACTTTCCCGCAGTCAGTGTTTGATCATTGATTTCCTTTAGTGATTGTAAATAAAAACCAGAAGCGGCGCCTCTACTCTGTACTCTATACTTTTATAATACTGTCATTTATATAATTACTATTTTCCTACCAGGGAAGAAGCCAGACAGGTGTGGGAGAAAAGAGAGGCGGAATGGGACAGAGAGAGGAATGCACGGAATCGCTTGATGAGAGAGGTAACGCTGCATACTGATAGGGGCTATTCACACGTCCATATTACTCATCTGTGTCACGGCTGTGGGTCGCACTAGCCCAAACTCACAGCAACATAGGGATCTATAATGCTGCAAGTTCGGGTCAGTTAAACCTGCAGTTGGGTCATAATACACAATAGACGTTTAATACATGTTCATATGAGTAGCCCCTTAAGTTTAAGATTTTTCTATACTACTTTAACTTGAATTTATCTGGAGTTATTCCATGCATACCAATTCAGTCAAAGTTGGCCATGCATGAGTTGTTCTACTTTTATACTATTTTATAATTATCTTGGGAGTGAGCACTTTGAATCATGGGAAGCCTATCCTATGAGAATGCACTATGTTGCAACATGTTGGAATGTTGTTTGTGATATTCCTAAGCCTTTTGCCATATAAAAGAGACAGACCTTCTAGTCATGAAACATAATTTATTGTCTAGCACAGGGATCAGCAGCCTTCGGCACTCCAACTGCTGTGAAACTACAACTCCCAGCATGCAAACTTACTCGGCTGTTCTTCTAACTCCTATAGAAGTGAATGAAGCATTCTGGGAGTTGTAGTTTGTGAACAGCTGGAGTGCTGGAGGTTGCTGATCCATGGTCTAGCATGTCAGATCATAGGGCCTTGTGCATTTAGAGTGGACTAAGGCCCCTTTCACACGAGCAAGTTTTCCGCGCGGGTGCAATGTGTGACATGAACACATAGCACCCGCACTGAATCCTGACCCATTTTTTTCACGCGTCAGTTCTGCGTTGCATGAAAAACGCAGCATGTTCTATATTCTGCGTTTTTCACGCAGCCCTGGTCCCATAGAAGTGAATGGGGCTTCAGTGAAAAACGCATTGCGCCCTGAAACAAATGCGGATGCAGTGCGTTTTTCACTGATGTTTGCTAAGAGATGTTGTTTGTAAACCTTCCGTTTTTTATCACGTGCGTGAAAAACGCATCAAAACACATTGCACCCGTGCGGAAAAAAACTGAACAACTGAAAGCAATCACAGACAAAACTGAACGCACCCTGAACGCATCCGGACCTAATCCGTCACGCTCGTGTGAAAGAGGCCTAAGAGACAATAAAACGCATGGGAAGGGAAGATAACAAAACCTCATACCCATGCCCAATTTAATTAAAAGCTCAAGCCACGTATGCCATGAATAGTTTTTCCTGGAACACATTTTGTGGCTTCAAAGGAACAGAAAACCTAGTGCAGGATTTTTCCAAATGGCCTAGAACGAATAGTCTAGAAATGGTGCAGAGAACACGCAGGGGTTAATCGGTTTCATTTTCATCTGAGGAGCCTCGGTTAAAGGGGTTTTCTGGCAGAGGTTTATATATATCTCCTCTAATTTTTATTTCCACATTGGGTATTTGCAGAGCATCACAGTATATACATATATATTCCATAGTCTGTTTCTAGAGAATGTTAGAAACCTTAATATTTTGCTTCGGAAATACTGGAACATGTTTTGCGGTCTCCTTATGCAGGTGCTGACAGGAAGGCAGCTTCAGATTCAGGAGAAAATAGAACAGAATAAACGTGCACAGAGGGAATCATTAAAGTCTCGTGAACAGCTCATCCGAGAGCTTGAAGACTTCAAGCAACTGACTTCTAGAGAGAAAAAAGAGGAGGAGGAACTGAAGACGGCTCGAAAGCTGGAACTGGAGGCACAGGTACTAGAAGGTTTCAGTCCATACAAAAGAAAGCGGTACTGGCAACCTGTGGATGTTCTCCTCATTGTGCCGCTGCAGTCCTTGCGATTTGGATTCTTGTAGGTGTATACTATACTAATACCAAAAAAATAATCTCTTAGATTTCTGAGCGGCGCTTGCAAGAGGGAGAGGCCATGCTTCGCCTGGAACAGGAGGAAAGAGAAGAGAAATTGGCTGAGGAAGAAGAAAAGTATTTGGCAGAACAAGAGGCAGAGATCATGACAGAGAGGGGTTATCAGGAAAAGGTAAACTGTTGTAGAACTACCGAAAATAAATATGGGGGCAAATGATGCAGCATGAGCCATGCTTGGATTCGTACAGCCCAACCTTTTCCTGATTTTACCAATTTCATCCTTAATCACTTTTGTATTCTATCCACTGAACAGGATTTATATTCATTCTCATGTGTTCGACTCCTTCCCATCCCTTTTACTTTTATGGATATAGTTGAGACGTGTTTGACTAGTGATTAACTTTTTTTCTTTCTTCTCTCTATATAACATGGTTTACAATAGATTGTGATGGCAAAGGCATCCAGGTAAACACATGCTGCGGCAATATGGCTGCTGTAGCAGATTTCTGCTTGATAAACATCAATCATCTTCCATTAAGTCAACTGTAGACATGAGATGACTACCATACATGATGGCCTTGAAAGGGGCTGTGCCAAGTTCAGGTGGAGAGACAGGTCGTGCGTGCAGACTGCCACCCCATTCATTCTGTATAGGAGTCCTCGGCTGTCTCTGGCAGTGCCCATAGAAAAAGAATGGAGCGTCAGTCCGCATACAGGACCTTACGCTCCATTAGAATGAGGGAACGTTCTGATGGAGTGTGGATAGGGGATACTAGGCATATCATACATAGTATACCTCTTCTTGTATGCAAATTACTTGTTTCCAACCATTTGTGAGAATTTCGACTCTTAGTGCATGTTTGCAAAGGATTGTGCTGGTATTGGCCAACTCTAGGTAGCCAACTGCTTGTCTATCACTTAGCCAATTAAAATAGCCATATTTACATAGAAAGCTCCATTGATGACTGGGCAAACTTATAGACTGGTTTGCATGGGTTTGCTTGCTGAGACTTGGGGTACTTTCACACTAGAGGCAGGGGATTCACCCGCCAGAACAGCCTGCCGGATCCGTGCTGCCTCTGGTGCACGTGTAGGGCCGGAGCGTAGTTCCGGCCCCATTCACTGTAATGGGGGCGGGCCGCAGCACGGCAAACTTGCCGACGTCGTACTTTTGTTCCGGCCGCCTCTCAGCAAGTTTGCCGTGCTACGGCCGGATCCGCAGCCCGCCCCCATTACACGTGCACCAGCACGGATCCGGCAGGCTGTTCACTTCTGCTAGTGTAAAACTGCCTTAGTGCCATCTTTTGAATCACACTTCCGCGTAGTGATAAAACATAGCCTTAGTGTTTAATCCATCTTGCGGAAATGGAATGAATTTTTTTGCGGACCCATTGAAATGAATGGTTCTGCATACGGTCCGAAAAAAAAACGGAACGGACACAGACAGTGACCATCCTGGTAAGGCCACAATGTCATCAGTTCTCTTATATTCAAATGTTAAAGGGAATATGTCATCAGAAAATGACTTGTTGCTTAAATCGTTAAAAGTTTTTATGTAATTTTTTAATATTTATAATTTATGTAAATTTTTTATATTTATAATTTTCTATGTCAAGAGCTATATTTAAACACAAGACATAAAATCCTGCAGTTTTCGCATTGGCTACTAAGACTAATAATAGGCACCACTTCTTGGTCTGTACAGATCTCTTTACTGCAGTTATCATTACTGGCAGGATTAGAATAATATATATCACCTCTGTGTGTAGAGAAGACAGGATCCACCAGTCGCAGATTGTCAGAACGTATCTACTCTTTCCTTGTACAATGACTTCTTCACAGGTCACAGAGCATAGGTTTAGTAGGGTCCCCTCCTGACCATTGTGTCTATGGCCTATGTGGCTGCCATAAAGCTATTTTCTTAATTCTTTCTAAATGCTGTTATGAACAGCTCAGGCAAGATATCAGCCTATCTTCAGTAAATAGAATAAAACATTTTTGGTGAACCATTTCCTTTAATTCTGGGTGGAGCCGGAAAATACAATCCACCGAACTTGGTGTGGTTGAGGGAGCTGCAGCTGCTGTCCGCAGAACACCAGCCGCCATCCACACTGGTTTTAAGCATTGAATGCACCTTTACCCATGCATGGATTTCAGAAGTAACAGATGCTTGCTTGTAAAATACCAATAATGTATTCCAACAGTTTTTTTTGTCTGTCTGCAGGTGTTTAGTCGCCCCCGGCCCGCCTGGTCATGACAGATGACTGAAGCACTCGGACTGTCGACAGTAGTTATGGCTTACAACTTAAAGTACATTTTGTTTCTCATTCCTAAGTACACAACTTTACATGTAAATACTTTTTAATCCTGAGTGCTTGCGTGTGTAGATATACTTTGTATTATACAACACTATGGACATATTTATAAGACTATTTAAAACATTTCTAGCTCCATGCTGACCCCTTGTGGAGGAAAGTAATTTTGAACTTCTGCTACGGTGATCTATAACAGGTTCATGCCTCAGACAAGATTGTAGCCAGTTAAATTGGTTCTTACTGTGGTCAAGCATAAAGCACAACCTTTTTGTTTTGTTAAAGGGGTTATCCAAGGCCTATAATGCCCCCCATATGCCTGGGCCCCTTACACAGATTATACTTACTTCGCTCCCTGGCACCCACGTCGCTTTTCATGGCTGCATGGCCACAGCATGGATGAAAACATAGGATGGGGGCAGCCCATTGCAGGCCGCGATGGGAACAAACCTCCCTATCATGACCCGCTTTTTTATCTGCGCGACAGGGAGATGCAGCAGCGACTGTGCCAGCATCAGAAGCGACACGGGTGCTGGGGAGTGTAAGTATTATCTGTGTGAGGGACCTAGGCCTATGGGGGGCATTATAGGTCTTGGATAACCCCTTTAAAGGGGTAATCGAGGATTAGAAAACAGTCCATGACTGTATATCAGGTTTTTTTTTAATGGTTTCATAATTGTAATGTTTTGAGTGCAAATCCTGGGAACCCTTTTATTAAAGGGGTTGTCTGTTTTGGACAATGCCTGTTTGTTCAAATGGCTGCTGGACAATAAGTGTCTGCCTCAGTGATCAGCTGCAGTCGGTGGTGAAACATCGCAGCAAGTGTTCCGTTTTCCTACACCTCCTCCACAGGAGAAATTGCGCATTACAGGACAGATCCTCCAGAGCGAGACACTTTTTGTAACCACTCTGGATGCTGAACAGAGGATCTTTCCCACTCTAAATAATCAGTTTCTAGGTCATATGGAAATTGTATTTCTAAACTAAACAACTCAGTTAAGATTTTTATCCCCGCTGATGTTTTAGATGCTGTTGTGAGTACAGTATGTGTTTTTAGACAGTAATCAACCTGAACAAGCAGAGCTGCAGTGTAAAGTGGAAAGGACAGAGCAGTAACTTTTTCATCAGGTAAAGAGATGGATGAATAAACCAGTGATTTCAGGAATCTTAACATGAGGGTACCCTATTTGATGCCAATGTGGGCAAATCAGTAATTTTTACCCATCAGTTTTGACAAGCTGAGAGACGTTTGACATTTCCATTACTGAAGCCAAGAAGGTACATAGATAAATGGCATCTGCAGTCGTGGGGACTATTAAGGGGGTTATCCAACCCCTATAATGACCTCCCCATCCCCAATGCCTGGCTCCCTGGCACCCCTGTCGCTCCTGATTCCTGCACGCCCACCGCATCTCCTGCGATGCTAGGGAGCTCGTCCCTGGATGTTTTGATGCAAGCGATGGGGAGATGCAGCGGCTGTGCAGGGATCAGGAGCGATGCGGGTGCCGGGTTAAGTATAATCTATATGAGGGGTTTAATAAAATGACACGTCCTCATTAGAGATGAGCGAGCAGTGCTCGTTACGAGCACTGTAACGCTCGGGTCCCGGGTGAAATGCCCGCAGGCATTGCGGATCCGTCCTCATCTGCACGTAAGTCAATGAGGACGGATCGTTTGGTATGACACTCATACCAAACGGTTCCGTCCTCACCCGTCTTAAAGTCAGTGGGGACGGAACCGTTTGGTATGAGTGTCATACCAAACGATCCGTCCTCATTGACTTACGTGCAGATGAGGACGGGATCCGCAATGCCTGCGGGCATTTCACCCGGGACCCGAGCTCCTCATTAATACAAGCCGCATCTGATGTGAATGAACTTTTCATTCTTATGTGTTAAATACATGACTTCACTTGAATAAAGCTGCAGCCACCACAGAAAAAAAATCCAAACTTGTGTTTATTAACTTGACGTCACAAGAAGACAAAGTCGGAAAATGGATCACTCTTAAACAGTTTATTGCACAACTAAAAAGTTGAAAATAAAAAACCTAAGATTAAAATTCACAAGTAAGTTGTACAATAATAAACAATGTATACAATATCCAAAAGGCATGGTTTAATAATACCACATAAATACAGGCTGTAAAAAGCCTTTACATTTCCTATGCCATAAAGAGTAGTATGAAGAACCTTAAAAAGAAGGAATCCAATTCAGCCTCTCCGGGTAAGCTGTTCAGATTGATTGGTTTCCCTATCTGTAACGAAGGCAACTCCACATCTAAAAAAATAAATTCAGTATTTAGACAGGTACTACGCTTTATATATCGTTTGGCACTGGAGGTAATAACAATGCAAGTGGTTATAGTCAAAAAAATGCTCTTCCATTCAGAAATACACACTGGAAACGGGGAAAGTGCTAATAATACTGTATAGTTCCTAAGAGACCTGCAAGCAATGCTTCACCGGCGGAGGGGGGAAAAAGAGATTGCGGTTTAACATTTTTTCCACAGTGGTTATATGTGTCACGTACCTTATATATTCAATGCAGAACACTGACCTAAGGAGTATGCAGCAGTTTGCCAGGGCAGAAGCATATATCCGAGATGCTTAGTCTCCCCTACCACTGATCTGACCAATCACAATGTAATCTACCATGGCAGCGGAGGTCTATAATTGAATTTGTCCTATTATTACCTATTCTTTCTATTGGAGAAATAAATAATCTCTGCCTGTATGTATTGTATGATAATCATCCAGATGCCTATAGATTTACCCGGCTTTTCCTGGGGAATACTCTACAAAAAGGGTGCAGAATGGTTTAAAAATATAACTAACCTCACCCCACCCTTCCCCTTGCTGTGGTCCTTGCTCTTCCATACTTTCTGATCCCAGGCTCAACACATAGGCAATAGCTTGGACGACCCCACTCAGCCAATCCACGGCCACACCTGACCAGAAAGTAGAGAGCTGGAGCGGAGGACTGGTGAGGTGAGCAAGTATTGCTGTTTTTAACCCATGAACGGCCATTACCAAGGAAAATTCCATTAAGAGCCAGTCACACTCTATTCAGAGACTCCTATTTATGGCTGGTGTTTTTTTTTATTTTAAAGTAAGTAAACTTTTAGATGGCTGCACATGTTCATGGCTCTAGCTCTGTGATGGCGAACCTCCAGCACTCCAGCTGTGGTAAAACTACAACTCCTAAGATGCACACTTGCTTCACTGAACTCCACAGAAATGAATG
The DNA here is from genome assembly GCA_900303285.1 of Rhinella marina. Taxonomy (NCBI): domain Eukaryota; kingdom Metazoa; phylum Chordata; class Amphibia; order Anura; family Bufonidae; genus Rhinella; species Rhinella marina. The sequence goes on along the minus strand of ONZH01014879.1, from coordinate 257,150 downwards.
GAGCATGCTGGGAGTTGTAGTTTCACAACAGCTGGCGTGCAGGAGGTTAGCAATCACTGTTCTAGCTAGTCATCAAGGTAACAGCATCTACATTCTACAAAGCTACATTTAGCAGCATTTTATACCAGATCATGTTCTTTTTGGGAAGGGGGAGGAGTACAGAGAATGGATCAGGGACAGGACATGAACAAACATGAGAACCCAGTTTCCCATAAGGGAATCTTTTACACTCCTAAGGTGGAATAACTAATGCCATCCAAAAATAAGCAAAAGTATAACAGAAACCCTCTCTTTTGTATGTTAAAAACAATACACCTATGATTCCAGCCTAATGAAATTATATATATACCACACACATACATACATACTTCTATCCTGCTTAGGATAGATTCACATCTGCAGTGGAGGTATAAACAGGAAGCCACCTTTGTAGATTTCGGCAAAAAATTAGAACAAAATACGACTGTGATGGCAGTGGCGTTTTGTTTGGCAGAATTGTGAAACCCTATGGACCCCATTATATGCTGCTTGCAGTGGTATTTGTCTAGATGAATCCCGGAAACAGGACAGATCCCATTATAGTCAATGGGGGCCGTGCTGCGTCCTTTTGAGAATAAGCCGGATACAATGTCTTCGGATAGCCTGCCAGAAGAATTCCCCACTAGTGTGAAACTAGCCTTATAGTACACCACAATGAATAAGCACTCGATCCTGATCAATAATACTGATAAACCAACTTTCCCTCTGCAAGTCGTCATCTGGCTTTTCTTAAAAGTGGTTGTCAGTGTTGTGTAATATAATAAAAGGAATTCTATTCACCTCATCAATCCCTCACTACATGCAGGATATGACCACTTAGGAATCAGTAAGGCAAGTGATGTATTTTACACCATGTTGAGCCTTCTCTTAAAAAAAAAATAATTAAGGACAACCCCTTATTGGGGATGTCCCACCTCATACATTGGGGGCATATCGCTAGGACCCGCACCATCTTCTCTAGAACAGAACCCGCAAAGTGAAGAAGAGCAGACAGCCGCTCTGTTGTACGGCAGCCAACCATGAGCAGTCCACTCTCCTTCACTTTGCGGGCTCCATTCTAGAGATAGGCGTATTGGGGGCATATCTTAGCAATATGCCCCCCACAATGTATGAGATGGGCCAACCCCCTTTAAAACACCCAAGAAATTATTACAATTGCTATACAGACAAGTTGTGTAAATAATGCAATAAAGCATCTACTAGTGGTTGTGGATACCACATTTATCACGCTAATAATCACTTATATAAATGGAGCAGATTTGCAGTTTCTTACAACCAGAGCTTGTTTTGGAGTCACACCCTGAATTTGGATATGGGTAATGGTGAACACCGTACAGAAGAATTCTATCAAGTTCTACTGAAGTAATTAATGCTGCATTAATACAAGCAAGCCGAGCAAAGCTTATCCTATGGTATGTAACAGAATGATCATCAGGAAATACTTCTGTTCTAACAGAAGTATTTAATACATATTAAGTGTCAGTCTGTTCAGTTTAAACGTTCAGATTTATTCACCTTTTGTCCAGTCTTATGCTTGTCAGAAATAAACTCCTATTAAAATTTGCTGCTTCACCAGGCACACGATGAACGTTTAACACAAATCCCCCAAATAAAATAGTCATTAGGAAGAAAACCTAAGATCTATCAGCACCATGGTAATGTTTTTAAAAGGAGTAAAACTGAATACAGATATTGCTGAGCCTAATTTAAATAGGTTGGCCCATCTCAGTCTGTGATGGCCATCAAAGTCAGGTGTGGCTCCTCCAGAATGGGCCCCCAAAGTGAAAGAGAATACACCACACATCTGTAGCATGCGCTCCATTCATTTCTATGGGAGTTCTGAAAATAGCCAAAAGGGCAAGCTTGGCTATTTTCAGAAGTCTTAAAGAAAAGAATGGAGAACAAGCAGGAGTAGCCACTGCTCTATTCACCTCTATGGGACTGCTGGAAACAGCCAAGCCAGTGCTTGGCTATTTTTGGGACTCCCATAGCGGTCAATGGAGAGTACTCACACTTGCGTGGTCCGCTGTACTTCAGATTGGGGGACTTGTTCTGAAGATAGGTGGATGTCCCTGACTTTGGCATATCCCAATGATACACCAGAGGAGACAACCCCTTTAAAGAGGACCTGGTACTGCGAAATGCAGTGCATTTTGCAGGCAGTATGTTATAGTGCAGGAGGAGCTGAGCAGATTGATATATAACTCTAAGGGAAAATATTCAGTAAAACATGTAATTTATGCAATAATACAATCAAATCTCTATTTCTGATTTCATTGTACACAGGGAGGTGTTATCAGTGATTGTTAACATTCGCTGTGTAAATGTGTATACAGAGATATGTCAGTCACTGATGGATCTATACATGGAAGATGTTATCAGTGATTTATAGCATTCTCTGTGTAATTGTGTATACAGAGATAGCTGTCAGTCACTGATAGTTTATATATACAGAAATAGCTGTCAGTCACTGATAGTTGTACATGGGGGAGGTGTTATTAGTGATTAATAGTATTCTCTGTGTGTGTATATATAGATAGCTGTCAGTCACTGATAGATGTACACGGGGGAGGTGTTATCAGTGATTGATAACATTCTCTGTGTAAGTATGTATACAGAGATAGCTGTCAGTCACTGATAGTTGTACATGGGGGAGGTGTTATTAGTGATTAATAGTATTCTCTGTGTGTATATATAGATAGCTGTCAGTCACTGATAGATGTACACGGGGGAGGTGTTATCAGTGATTGATAACATTCTCTGTGTAAGTATGTATACAGAGATAGCTGTCAGTTACTGATAGTTGTACACAGGGAGGTGTTATCGGTGATTGATAGCATTTTCTGTGTAAGTGTGTATGCAGAGATAGCTGTCAGTCACTGATAGTTGTACACAGGGAGGTGTTATCAGTGATTGATAGCATTTTCTGTGTAAGTGTGTATACAGAGATAGCTGTCAGTCACTGATAACACCTCTCGCGTGAAGAATGAAATCAGAAAGAGATTTAATTGTATAAATTACAAATTTTACTGAATCTTTTCCCATAAAACTAAATATAAATCTGCTCAGCTCCTCCATAATGTGCTGCCTGAAGACTGTACTGGATTTTGTGGTGACAGGTCCTCTTTACCATAACAGAACACAACTTCTTGGTGTCAGTTTTACACTAGCAATGCAGGTACAGCCTGTTTTATTAAAGGGAGTAACTGTATTCACATCTATCCACAGGCACAGTCAGTTCAGATATTAGATTGGTACAAAGTACATACAGCCATTCTTTGCTACATTTACACATTAGTATCTGTGGGTGCTGTCAAAGAGTAGAGGATTTCCAGAGATCAACTCCAGACCTGTTCAGTTGGAGCTACATTTATGTCCAGCAAAAGTAAATTCACATTATCAGAGTGGATAGTAATAACATCAATAGTATATTCAGAATTCAGTAATAGTAGAGGAAGAAGTCCTGTGCACAATAGGTCATGGAGCTTCCAGCATCTTTAGTTTTTATCTAACCTCCTGTAGGTTTATCACTTACCAGATACTACTCTGACTCTTAACCGCTACTTTGGAAGCAATCTGCTATCCCTTAGCTAAAGGTCCACCTACAACAAAACAGAGGTGACCATGCCAACATTACAGTCAGACTGAAAGCATTGCAAGGCCTTACCTCCATTGGGTGCTTTTCTCATCAACAGTGCAGATAGGTCAAAGAGCAGCTGACAGCAGATTTTACCAATGACCTACTGGCTGACCTACCTGCACTTGGCAGCTGAAGGCATCTGTGTTGGTCCCATGTTCATATGTGTCCACGTTGCTGAGAACAATGATGTTTTAATATATGGAAATGAGCTTCTAGGAGCAATGGAGACGTTGCCATTACACCTAGAGGCTCTGCTTTCTCTGTAACTGCCATGTCTTCTGACACGGACAGGCGTGAGGATGTTTTCACTGCCTGGCCCTCTCAGTGAAAGTGCAGAGGGCGTAGCAGTAATGCAATGTGGGCCACATAGGACCAACACAGATGCCTTCAGCTGGCAAGAGCACGTGCAACAGGTTAATTTCACAGGTATAAATCTGCTAACATGTTACTGAGAGAAAAAAAAAACCCATCAGTCTCCATGTAATTTCTGCAAATGTTAATGGTACTCCCCCAAAGACAACACTGATGGCCTCTAAAGAGCAGCGTCTTATTTGGAATAGGCATATGAAGTGTCCACAAAGTTGTTTTCTTTTGTCCTTTACAAAACAGAGTCTGACGCCCACCTCTTCTCAACACTCATAAAGGCTCACATACTTCACCTTTATTTTATATATGAGCTGTTAAAGTAGCCCAATGGACCAAGACACAGGCCTCTTTTTCCTCTTTCATAGTGATGATTCTTGTAAGATTGAACTTCTAGTCCTACATACAAAAGGGCTGTAAGAAAATGCCCTTTAATGGCTGCAGTACAAACAATGTGATGATGTAGCAGGGGAACTGGGTAGCATGTTGGTGGACGGATCTTAAACGTCACCTATGCAAAGAAATGACCTATACTTATAATTCCATCATCTACGTGCACAAGTGCTAAATGACATCCAGGATGTGCAGAACTTGGGTACCTGGGCTCCACACCACACTACAAACATTTACAATATGCCTCAGTACACGTATCACTAGTACATAAATGCTCAGGTTTTCACAATAATTTCCTGTAATCTGAACGTGTAAGCTTACGAGGACAAATCATCGTAATCAGTACAGGCACTTATATTCAAAGAGAATCTGTCTGCTCTCCTGCCATGTCTGTTTTATAAAATACTTATATCCCCCCTATAATAATACTGGAGCATTTGTTTTCTATAGAACTCTGTTGTGCTGTTCCTCTGTTATTCATCCTGGAAATATATAAATAAACTACCAACTGGACATTATCATTTCCCTCGTCAGTAAGCTGTGTCCCTACACATCTGCATAAAGACACCCAGCTGTCAATTTATTCATACATTTGCAAGGGTAAAAATGCTGAGCTCTAAGACTGTCAGTCATGGTTACATCAACAAAAAAAAAAAAAAAAAAACAAACTTTTGTCATATCACATGGAAGCAAACGTTACATCCTGTGTGCTTAATGAATATTATTGTGATTAAAACTCATTACAGCTGGACCTGCAACTGTACAGACAAGTAATACTGGACCCTTTAAAAGACAAAACTGTTAAATAATCAGGGTTACAAAATGGATAATATCTTTATAAATGTACAGATTACATCCCTAATCATAAGAAAGATCACAGAGTCCCAGCAATATTCTGAATGATGTGCAAACTGAGGCATAATTTTGTCACAGTGATAAAAAGAAAAATAGAACAACGAAATTAAAGGGGGTTTCCAGGACTATAACATTGATGGATAGGTCATAGGTATCATATCTGTGAGGGATCTGACTTCTGGCAACCCAGATGATCAAAGACTGAAAGGGCTGCGGTGCTCACCCTCACTGTTAAAGACCTGGCTTTGTACTTTTATTAGTAGCTATACCTGGTAGTGCAGCTCAGTCCCATTCAGGTGAATGGCACCAAGCTGCAGTAGCATGCACAGCCTGTGCCTTGTAAACAATAAAAGGGAGGTGGCGCTCCATGGAGGGGTGGCCCCGTAATTCAGGTGATCTGGGGTTGGACCTCACCAATAAGGAGAGGCGTATCAATTTTCTAGTCTAGGATAACCCCTTTAAAGGGATTTTCTGACCGTTTTATACTGATGACGTATCCTCATGATAGGTCATCATTATATGATCGGTGGGACTGTTTGAGGAGGCCAGGGCATTCTGCTGAGTGCCGTTGCATCCTCACATCGCCGTACATAGTATAGCGGCTGTGCTTGGTATTGCAACTCAGCCCCATTCACTTGAATGGGACTGAGCTGCACCTAGGCCACGTGACCACTGACCGTGATGTCACTGGCTGCAAGAAGGGTGTCCCCCGGTGTCAAATACTGATGACCTACTGTATAGTCAGGACGGGTCATCAGTATAAAACGGTCAGAAAAACCCCTTTAAGGTTCTCTGAGTAATGGATGAAGTACAATGCTTTTTAAACTGGCAGAAAAGTTTACATATAAGGCAGTGGGGTAAATTAAGATAGTCCAGAGAAACACTTAGAAGTAATACATGCAAACAGTAATACTGATACTGAAGTCTTAAGATGAACCTGCCTAATTATCAAATAAAACCTTAAGAAAAATGTAAGTCCCACATGTCCTTCAGGAAACAAAAGGTGACCACTGTTCCTTAGTTTGTGTTTTCTTTGGTTGTGATGGTGACCAATTGTTTGGCAGCCTTAGCGATGTCATAGGCGCACTGAATGACTTGCTGTGTCACCAGCTGAATGTCGGTGCTCGGACTGGACTCTATCGGCAGGGTCTTTTTGCACTCTGTTTGCAGTCGATAAGCACTGGATGTAAGAAGGCGTAGTGACATTCTCACCATATCTGACTTGGGTTTCTAATGAGACAAGAAAGAAGCACAACAGGTCATTGTAGAGTTACGTCAAACATTTTTTCCAGGAAACCCATTAAGCCTAGTATCAACCAAAAGCTTGCTGTCTCTCAGGCCATGTACTAGGCATAAGCCAATGGATCAGATTTGCTGGAAGTGACAACAGCAGAAACACTTGAAGGAGTTGTCCAAGATTAGAAAAATATGGCTACCTACTTCCAAAAACTGTAACACATGCGTGGTAATACGGTTCAGCCTCATTCACTTCAGTGGTGCTAAACAGACAAAACCCATGGATGGTATCTGGAAGAAAGCAGCTGTATTTTCTAATCCTGGACAACCCCTTTAAGGATAGCTTTTTTTTGTTTGTTTCATCGTGTATTTGAAGGACAGGACAGAAATACTCCCATTGTACACTAGATGTCTGGTGCATACTGACTACATGTGTGACATACTAATGGGGTTCATGTATGTCTTTCACGGACCAAAAGAGTTATTTCTCACAAAGACCTAGGCTGCTCAGGATCCTGGTATTGATACTGGTCATGCCCGAATGCAGATAATAAAACAATATAAAGGAGCTCAATGTACTTTAATCCTTCACAAGGACGTTGGGTCTTTTTAGACATAGTAGCTTTTCTTTTCCTGAGGATCATATGATGCCGCTGATCACTGAAGGAGAACCAGGATGAAGAAGCAGTGCAACCTGCAGAACAATCACTGGATGCTAGCACAGCGAATGATCAAAGACCAGGAGAGAATCTAACTTGTTCATGCTCTGGGCTATGTGACCAGACAAGGAGTGTATGTGTACACAGCATTTTCTGTAGAACCATCTAAAGAATCACTTCTGAAGTATTTGTCTTCTCATGTACTTGACTAGAGTTGCCTTATTTTGATTTTTGAGTGTAATGTGACCTTACAAGGGGGGGGGGGCAATATATTCTTTTACCAAAAAAAATGATAAAAGGTACAGACAGTACTGCCTCCCAGTGTCATGAAACTGGAGACTACCAGAAATGCTGTCTTCTGGTTATGTATCCAAGAGCAGTCAGCAACTAGTTAAAATCAGTATTCAATAAAAAGATATTAAAGGGGTTTTCCAATGTATAGATTTTGATGACATATCCTCAGCGTAGGTCACCAATATCAGATTGATGGGGGTATGACCACCCCCCCCCCCTCCCAAAACCGATCAGGTGTTGGAAGCAATACAGTGAGTGGATCCAGAAGCAGAAAGTTTGGTCCACTGTGTAGTGGCTGTGCAGGGGTATTACAGCTCAGCCTCTACCCAGTCAATATCTATACCAGGGATCAACAACCTTTGACACTCTAGCTGCTGTGAAACTACAACTCCTAGCATGCACACTTACTCAGCTATTCTTGTAACCCCCATAGTAGTGAAAGGAGGATTCTGGGAGATGTCGTTTCAGAACATCTGGAGGGTCAGGGGTTGCCGATCCATGATCTAACCAGGGATCAGTAACCTTCGGCACTCCAGCTGTGGTGAAACTACAACTCCCAGCATGCACACTTGATTGACCGTTCTCAGACTTCCCATAGAAGTGAATGGAGCATGCTGGATGTCGTAGTTTCACCGCAGCTGGAGTGTCGAAGGTTGCTAACCCCTGATCTAGACACTGGAAAACCCCTGAATTGTGTAATTCATGTCAACACTATGCTGGTTGATGATATGAGGCATTAGAGACTCCAGAGTATCACCTGGTTGCCATGATCACCAACTGCTGTGTTACCAACCTGATATTTGCAGTGCACAGCACTAAGCTCACCTTTGGAAAGAGGGCTGCCATTTCTGTCACTGCAACGTGTATTCTTTCCGAACATGGTAAATAGCTGCAAAGACAAAGAAAGGAATCTATGAAAACTAGGTCTGTGTCATCTGCTAAGAGTGGCATACTAAGCATACTACCTGGTAATCGCACTAAACTACCTTTGTGACACTGCCCAATCTTTATCCCACACATAGGTGGTTGGCTATTACAAGAGCCCATTTTATTTATTTTTATTTTTTTTTACAATGAGTGAATACAGGCAGTGTAAGAATGGCACCTACATTCTGTAGATTATTGTTCCTCACTCCAGTAATCTGGGCTCACCTGCCAGTCATGAATTGAGAATATCCCACAGAATGAATACCTGTGGCAAGTCCCCCAAAGTGCGGGAAAAATGTCTCCGTGTCTTATAGGGTGAATACTAATGAGCGCTTCCATTATGGAGGTGCTCATTAGTACCGGAGGACCGGGAAGTGGTGAATGCAGATCTCCCCAGGCTCTGTACTCACCACTTCCTGGTCCTCGGCTGTCGGCTTTGCTGTGGCTGTGCACAGGACGCTCTGTGACCTCACAATGTGTGCGTCAGGTCACAGCACAGCCGATGGCAGGAAGAGCAGTGGAGGAAAAGAGTGGTGGCGTCCAAAGCAGGAGAGGCAAGTGCTTTTTTTTTTATGTGATATGAGGCATATGGGGGCTCTTATCTGAGGTCTGATTGGGGGTCATTCACACTGGGGTCTGATTGGGGCTGTCAGCTGAGGTCTGATTAACATTGGGGGTCTTTTTTTACTTATTGTCTTCCTCTAAAACCTAGGTGCGTTTTATAGGGTGAAAAATACGGTTTGTGTATATATATATATATATTTATTTTGTAACAGGACTTTTCTGGGGTTTTAATATTGATGACCTATCCTCAGGTCAGTGGGGGTCCGACACCACCGCCGATCAGCTGGTTGAAAGGAAGGCTGCGCTCCATGTGAGCGCACCCTTCCCTTGTTTGTTTACCTGTTCACCAACAGCTTAGCGATGAGCAGGTGTAACTACAAGCCATCCCATTCATTTCAATGGGACGGCTCGTTCCTATTCAAGTGTGTAGGAACAGCCGTTCCATAGAAGTGAATGGGATGGCTTCTTGTAATTACACCTGCTAACCACTGCGTTGTTGATGGCGAGCAGGTAAACAATAAAGGGAGCGCGGCATTCCCTTCAACCTCTGCTGATCGGCAGGGGTGCTGGGAGTTGGACCCCCACCAATATGATATTAATGACTGATTAAGATAAAGCTACTTATGCCCATGACCATAATTTTTATCAGTGTGCCATCTGCATTTTTTTTTTTTTTGCAGACATCACACTGACCCATTCTTTTCTATGGGGCCATGCACACATCTGTATTTTTGGCTGTGGCTGTTCCATATTTGCAGATGACAATAGCCCTTTCTATTGGAGGCGAGAAAAATACGAAATGTACATGGATGCTATGCATATTTTGCAGATCTGATTTATATGGACACGGCTCTGTGCATAAGCCCTTAATTAGTAGAAGAAATGCTATTATTGAAGACGTTTTTCCTTATGGAAATAACAAAAAGGAAGATTTCTGTATTTGTAGGATATTGAATAATGGGATTTTTGTCATATTCTACATCTATGTATTTTAAACATCATGCATAAAAGGGGCACTGAATAATAAATAATTCATTAGATGCAAACACCACAAACACATACACACAGTATTAATAGCACAATACCAAGTGGAGAACTCCAGGGCTATAACATCTGTCACACATTAATTTATACTAGGAGTATCAGGGAGGCCAAAAATATATATTACTAGGTTGAGGGAATAATGTTAGTAAATTCCGTAACAAAATCACTTGTTATTATGATGCTGAAAAAAATGGCTTTGCAATAACTTAACGGGCTTTTAATACTGATGACTAGAGATGAGCGAGCAGTGCTCGTTACAAGCACTGTAGCGCTCGGGTCCCGTGTGAAATGCCCGCAGGCATTGCGGATCCGTCCTCAGCTGCATGCAAGTCAATGAGGACGGATCGTTTGGTATGACACTCATACCAAACGGTTCCGTCCCCACTGACTTTAAGACGGGTGAGGACTTAACGAGCACTGCTCGCTCATCTCTACTGATGACCTATCCTCAGATCTCTGTACCTCTCCTCATACAGCTGATTGGCAGGGGTGCCAGATCTCCACCGATCTGATATTGATGCCCTAGCCTGAGGACAGGTCATCAATATTAAAAGCCTAGAGAACCCCTTTAAATAATAAGTCTTCTATTTAATGGGTTCTCCAAGAAAAAAAATTAATATGCTGAAAAAAAACGTTATTATCATTAAAATCCTGAATGCCTTTAATTATAAATACAGACATTTAAGAGTTTATTCATAATAACAACGTTTTTTCAGAATTTTTATTTTTCTTCTTTCCCCTTAATAATACTGAAAGTAGGTTAAAGCCTAGGGGCCCTTTTACACTGGCCAAGGATCAGGGCAATTATTGGGAACAAATGCTGGGTTCCAATAATTATTAGTTTGTCAGGTGATTGCAACTTTTGTGTGGCACCAAAAATCCTTGTCTGTCGGCAGCACATCGCCCTATGTAAATGGAGATGTACTGCTGACAAACCAGAAAACTATATGGGGACAAATAATCGTAGTAACGATCATTCACCTCCATACAGTAACGATGATTGCTACTGGGCAGTCAATAATCGCCCATTCTTTCAGCCCTTGTAAAAGCGCCCTAACTCCAGCCAAACCAGGAAATTTAAATGAGACTCAAAACTTTTTGCTCACCGGGTCTACAAATGCATGGTCCCAGTTGAGCTACTCGCCATATCTAAGCTTCGTGAACCTCTCTAAAAATGACACTAAACAGTGCTGAATGAAGCCACAATTTGTACGTGTTTGATCACAAGTAGCACTCTGTATGAGAACAATCCATAATTCAATTTACTTAAAGGAGCTAGTCACTTTCTGTTTTTACACATGTGCTGTAAATAGCATTAGGTGTCCCGACACATCCATCAGCCTCTTCCCACTGAGCATGCGCTATTTTCTCAGACACAGTGATTTTCACGGGAGGCTGCTGAGGGACAAATCTGGTCACACCCCTCCATTTGTGGCCATGTTTAGGGCAGGAGCACATCCAGTCTTTGGAGCAGACTGTACTAGCTAGAGCGGTGGTGCTTCACAGAAGATGACAGCGGCAATTAGCTAAATTGAGTGCATTAGTAAGTTGCACATAATGGCACATACAGCACATCTAAGAATAAATCACAGGCGACGGCATCCATTTTTGCCGATCCGCACATGGATTCCGTCAGTTTGCAGAACGGCCAGCTCTATGATAGAAATTCCTATTCTTGTCCGCAATTGTGGACAACAATAGGACATGTTCTATCTTTTTTTGCGGGGCCGTGGAACTGAAGTACGGATGCGGACAGCACACAGTATGCTGTTGCATCTTTTGCGGTCCCATTGTAAAGAATGGGTCCGCATCAGTTCTGCAATATAAGGTCATTTGAAAGGGCCCTTAATCTGAAAATGCATCCAAAGAGATCATTAACTGCTTAGAGATACAGAAGGAAATATGACTATGCCTTCTATAACTGCACTCTGGGACCTATAAGAAAAAAGCTATTCATTAGTATCTATAGTATTGCGTTCCAAACAATGCATGATGGGAGCACTTCCTATAACTACTAATTATATCTCATTAAATAGCAAAACAACGGCCGACAGGAAAAGCCTGCAATTAGTAACCATGGCGAGTAGTATACACCCGTCAGGAAATACAGTTATAGCATGCAGTGAGTGTTCAGACCAGAGGTAGAAGAAAAAACAGGACGTGCATTCATTCTGCGTGAACGGCAAGATGAAAGCCTCGTCAAAGAGGAAAAAGTACAATTGTCATATTACACTTTCATGTAATCGAGTGTATGGAGGATTGGATTTATTTGTCATTAATTTACTTCCACCAATGGGCATGACAGCTTGCAGCAAAGAGAGACAGGCAAAAAAAACAGAAAAAGAGAGGTCACTGTGCCTGGGAAACAGGGACAGAGGCCGGAGTACCAGGAGGTAGAGTCTGGCTGCTGGAGGGTCAATGGCTGCAGTGGGGCTTTCTCTGCCCAAGGAACCAATGTGCTAAAACAACCAAGGCTATGCCTCAGCCTGCGCACACTTTCACGTTCAAAGGGCCTGTTTCAGAATAAGTGGAGGACATGACAGAAGAACAAAATGTCAATATAGAAATGATTCTGTGAAATACTTAACGATTGGGTTAGTATTTAAAGAAAGCAAATAGCAATAAACACAACACAATAGATTACATGACATACTTGGTAGTTGCCATCAGATTGAGGAACCATGTTCATACTCTACATCACAATAGCAGAAATATCTGCCAGTGAGCAGCTTGTAGATATTGTAGCATAAAAGAAGCTTTAAGACTCTAAACTGTGTAGCAGCACCATGACTGTGCCAAGAGCTACTACAAGCTGGAGAAGCTATACATTAGCCTTCTGAGGGTAACATACCTGCAGAAAGCACTATTCAATCTATTAATGTGGATGGCAACTTATGCTATGTGATGCATTCAGTGCACTGATCATTAGATCTTGCCACGTGGCAATCAAGTCCAGTCACCACACAACTGCAATATGGCAAAGTTCCAATCATATCTAAAATGTTGGAGGCTGTCTAAAGATATGGAAAGCAGGCCCACATATTACATGCTGTAAAAAAACTCCACAAATAACATACTAGAAGGATATTTTGTCATCTGGGAAATACTAAAACATCAGTGTGTGACGGTAGGATCGTATAGTTTTCACTTGGAAGAGGCTAAGCTGCACCAACAAACAAAACCCATGGGCAAGAAAGGTTTGGTTTCTGCAGACTTTCTTCTCTCAAGGTTTGATGGAGCAGCTTGTACAAGACAGTATGTTACAGCATGTAATATGTTGGCCTGATTTCCATATCTTTAGACAGCCTCCAGCATTTTAGGTATGATTGGAACTTTTCCATATTGGTGTGAACCTGGCCTAAATGGAAAAAAAACAGCACAAACAAAAATCTGAATTCCACTACAATTCCTAGGAATTTTCTTTAAACACTCCCTCCAGAAGGGACAGAACAGTGTCACAAGACCTCCATTTTGTTCTCTGGAATCAAATCTGGAAGGTCTGCAGCTGTCTTCCACTTTTGAGTAAAATGTGTGGAAGATCAAATGGATATTAAAGCTTCTCAATTTGGTACATTTTGCTCTGTCTCTTGCTCTGCTTGCTGTATCACACTGAATAAATGTCAAGCCTCAGGTCTGGAATTTGTAAATCTGACCGTTGTGCACACTTCCCTTCACGTCTACATGGCACAAATCTCCAAGAATTTAGCTGAAATATACGTTATAAATACTGAAGTCTTAAGGCTGGACAAATCCCAGTGACCATGTTGCAATAACGATTAGAAAATCTGCCCTGGTGACCAGTTTTTCTCCCTCCCCTTAATGCATTTGGCAGCGTGGTAATTCTGCCCCATATATGTATTCCATATTTCCGTTATTGTAGCAGTTGCAGCTTAAACACATTACATTGATGTCTATATAGTTCAGTATATGGTTATGTTTTATGGTCCTTTCCTACATAAAGGTCCATCTGAACTCAACTTACCTGTCATGTTTGTTTTCCTGTGCTGCCCTAAGCAGCTCTTGGATGTTTTTGGTGATCTGTTCAGTCTTCCGAATTACATCCTCTGTGCTGGGCAGAGTGGAGCTTGCATCTACATCAGGGTCATCCATTTCTGGAATGGAGCCTTCTCCATGCCAGGGCAGGCTTCTCTGTCTCCCTTTCCTACTTGAACTGCACAGAAAGAGGAGACTTAGAAAATTATTATTGTATAATAATAGCATGCCATTGTATTACATTCTGCTGTGCTTTAAATAATAGTAATAATAATCATTTCCTCTTCACGACTATCTTTCAAAGAAATCAAATTAACAAAGTGAGCTAATATTCAGGTCAGATTCATGTTCTAAATGAAGAACGGTTACTTTAGACCACCATGATTTTTAAATTACATTACTCATTTCCTGTGCACAACTGGCTTAGCCACATACATGATGTTCTGAAGCTTCACAGAAGCTTGTATATGGAATCTGCAAACTTGTAACAGATTTACTGTTTCTACATAGACAAAAACCAAAAAAGAAATGCGTAACGCCTAAAAAAATAACTTTTATTAAATTCCTTAAAATGCTAAATAGCACACATCACATATAATCAGTCTATGTGTACAACGGGTGGAGGAGGAAAAAGAACTGGCCCTAATGAGCCCTAAATAGTGCCCTTAGCCCAGAGAATGCCCCCCAATGGTGGGAGTACCCTGTCCCCGAACCTACGCTAATACACTCTATTATGGCCCTACAACGCTCTGCGCCACATGGGACCACACGCGTGCCCTCTGCCACCCCTGTAAGTTCATGCTTTGTGTGGTGGACATGCTATATATGTCTATGTATAGGCTGGTTTTTTGATGATTTCTTTACCTTCCAGGCTTGTTATCTATTGTGGGAACCATCCACTGAGACAAGCCCTTGACTACATTGACTACAATTACCATCGTGTTCCTCATCAGTGATTATTGTGGACTATATCGGCAGTGGCAAGTACATCAATCTAACGTGTCCCATATTGATTCATCTTTTATGCATTACTAATCCCTACTATATTATCAACCCCTGATTATCCCCTTGTTTTATGGTTGTAGGGCCATAATAGGGTGTATTAGGGTAGGTTCGGGGACAGGGTGCTCCCACCATTAGGGGGCATTCCCTGGGCTAAGGGCACTATTTAGGGATCATTAGGGCCAGTTCTTTTTCCCCCTCCACCCGTTGTACACATAGACTGATTATATGTGATGTGTGCTATTTAGCATTTTAAGGAATTTAATAAAAGTTATTTTTTTTAGGAGTTACGCATTTCTTTTTTGGTTTAGAGATTTCTTAGCGTCCTCCCTGACTATCTGTGATTTATTATTTGTCATTTCTGTGGTTTGGTACATAGACAAAAACCATCACAATATAACACAATGCCACAATCTGGTTCTAGATGACTAAGGGCCCTTTAACACATGCAGATAATCAGGCCAATTATCTAGTACAAACACTCATTCTCAATAATTGGCCTGTGTAAATGTTCCACCAATCACTCGAAAAATGAGAAAATACAATGAAGGATTATTTATCCTCTATTCACTTTATAGCAACCAGTGTGAGAAGGGTACGACTAGGGATGAGCAAAGTGAGCTTCGGATCCTAGATCTGAAGTCACTTTGATCAAAACTTAGGTTTAATGCTGTACGGAGAACAGTGCCCTCCGACGAGGCGAAGAGAGTTATTCCGTGAATAAGTTCTGTATTTGATTTTTAAACTGAAAAAACATTTTAAAACTTGGATACAAACTTGGGTTCAGTTCTGAGTTACCAGTCAGAACCAAAGTGGAGTTCAGATCCAAGTTTTAAAATGGTTTTTCAGTTTAAAAATAAAATACCGAAGTTATTCACCAAGGTCTTACAAGACTTCGGGAATAACTGACTTCGCTTAGTTGAAGGCCATACATTTTAATGCTGTACGGTGACGGATCTCTGTACATCATTAAACCGAAGCGACTTCAGATTTAGGATCCGAAGCTCGCTTCACTCATCCCTAAGCACAACCATATGGCACAGTTGTGTCACGGCCACAGTGCAGTTGAGTACTGTGCAGTGATCTCCAGTTAATCTAATGAAGACATGACTGTTGGTCTGTATTGTTAATGGCCATCGAGCCATGCACACGGTCATACCCTAAGGCCTCTTTCAAATGAGCGTGTCCTGTGCAGAAATCACGCCACATGCTTGAGCGTGATTTCCCCTTATGGACACTGCTTGTTTTGCACCGTATTATAATGCTGTGCATCTTTGCATGACCTTACTTCTACAGAATTACAATCAGTATAAGCCCTAATTCACACAGTCAGTGATCGGTCAATAATTTCCATTAGCGATTTTGAGCCAAATCCAAGTGCGGCTCTAAACACAGAACGGTTGCAAATCTTTATACCTTATGTCTGTGGAGGCTCCAATCCTGGTTTTGGTTCAAATCAAATCACTGACCAAAACACTGACGTGTGAATGAGGCATCACTCTGTACGAGTAAGATCGTGCAGAGACACATAGCATTATAAATCAGTCTAATGCCAAGCGCTCCTGCAAAACGAGCAATGTCCATAATAGGAAATCAGGTTCACACACACAGAGTGTGATTTCCGCACAGGACACGCTCGTCTGAAAGAAGCCTAAGGGCTCTTTCACACGAGCGTGTCCCTTGCGGGAGTCACGCTTCGTGTGAGAGGGATTGTGAATTCTGGACATTTCGGAAGCACAAGAGACACGCTCATGAACGAGCCCTAAACCTATGCTAAGTATGCTTTTGGACTGTAGCTGTAGTTCGAATTTGTCAGTAGCATCCATTTGAGCCATTTCCATCAGAGATCCGTTATTTTAGACAGAAAAAGGTGTACTTTAAAAAAAAAGGATCTCAGAAATGGCTCAAATTGATGCCGCATGTGCAACAGAATTTAATTTTTTTAAAGGATAATGTTAAGAAACGGATCCTGTGCATAACTGATGTGCGTGATCAGTTTTTTTTTTGTTCTTCTGACGGATCAGAGGAACGGAAAATGAAACAGAGATCTGAACTCTCCTAAATGCACCTAAATTCTGGCTTAAATTGTGCCAAAAGTTTTTGCAAATTGGTCCATCTAGGGCTAGAAAAATGATCTGTGCCTAGCCCAAGGGGAGATGGCATAATTTGCTACATTTTGTGCCAAAATTGCTAGACAATGCAAACTAAGGCAACCAATAGTTGGTAAAAAGTTAGACTAAAGTATCATCCAGCCTGTGCCACTGTGATAGATCTGGTGCAGGTCTAGACTGCCTGTATAATTTACGCCATCTATAGGTGAAGGAGTGCTTCCTTTGAACTACAGTATGAATCCCCATTTGGATCAATGGATGCTAATGGTAAGGTACACTGTGTTTTACACAAAACTGTGGCAGATTTGTAACCTAATCTCCTTCAATCTTTTTAAATTTAGACTCAATAAATAAAGCAAAGTTTCATATAATCTTAAAAATAATTAATGGTTACATTTCAGACTTACCTTGTTTCTTCCAGCTCTGCATCATGAAGGGTATTATCATAGTCGCTTTCTTGTACACTGGTTTGCTTTTCTACTTTTGACCCCTGTGAGTGAGTGAGCAGACACTTCGCATAATTATAGATTTTTATAGCTGCTGAAAAATAGCTTCCCCCAATGCCTAGACAATCGGCGGAGCAAAGTTCTGCAGACCAGCAGGATTACCATAGGCAGCACATACAAACGGCATAACTTGTATCCATGATCGCAATCACTACCTGTACAAAAGGGAGCAATTCAATACTATACCAGATCAGATGTATGGAATTCAAATATTCTGTGGCTAGGATTTAACAAATTTTTTACAAATGCGGTGTAAAAATGTTGCAACTGATGCCTGTGTGACATTTGGTACATGTTTTTGCGACATTTGGTGAGCTTTTTCGCTTTTAGAAGTGAAGTAAAAAAGTATGTCAGGATTAGAAAACCTCTAAGTCTTAATTTATGATGTGTAACATCATAATTTATGATGGAAAGTCCCATTTCCACGCCAGACAACATCACATTGCACTTGCAGCAAATATATTATTAAAAGGAGCCATTTCATAAATTTGGTGCAACCTCACAAAGCAAAGAAAGACTTAAAACGGACCCCAAAACCACCGCAAATGATAAATTCCCCCAGTTGTATTCCTTGATTAAGTTATTAAAATGTGTAACATTAGTGACATGTCTCCATTTCTAGTAAGCTTAGAACTAGAGATGAGCGAACGTGCTCGTAACGGGCGCAGGCAGCCGCTTCCGTCGGGTGAGGAGGACGGAAGCGGCTGCCTGCGCCCATGCGAGCGCAGGGGAGCCGAGCGGTACAGTGCTCGTTACGAGCACGTTCGCTTATCTCTACTTAGAACCCACCTATATTAAAATCTTTAAAAAAAAAAATCTGGTTTTAATCGTCCAACTCAAGTCATTTCAAGAAGCTGAGATCTCTGCCTAAGGCCTTGTCCACATTTCCGTTCCGTGGGTCAGTAAAAAAGATGACTGAGACATATACTACTTTGATCTGTGATGCGGACCAAGCACGCCCATTGAAGTCTATGGGTCTGTGAAAATCACGCACACAACAAGGAGAGCATCCATAGTGCGTTCTATTTTCACTGAAGACTAATAGGAGATTCTTTTGAAATTCATTTTCAGCTGAGTAACGTCGGTGAATTATGGATGACACACGGATGCTAAAAAACGGACACACGGATCCTTCACAGACATCTTCACAGATGAAACACGTACGCTTTTTTTCACGGACGTGTCACTGACATGGAAATGTGGATGATGCCTAGAACCGGTTTCAGATGGATGCGTGCCGTCCAGGAAAAACAGTCCATGTCATGGGCACATTTCCCAGGAAGACTGAGGCTAGTCTGAACCAAACTGACAGCATCATTGTGATTCGTGATGCTCTTATCTCCTGCTCGACTGTGTGTTGTACAGTAGACTTGCTGTTGTGCAAGAACTCACAGAATCGTAAATTACTATGATGCTGTGAGTGCAGGTCAGAGTAGCCTTGGTTGGTCCAGAAAATGTGGCCATCCCACGGACTGTTTTTCCATACTGCACACATTCGTCTGAAACTGGCCTAAAGAAATAACACAGATGAAGCTATGTGGCTTTCAGTTCATTTCTTCTGAATGAGTGGAAAAGTATAAGTTCTGGAATTTGTTATTTAACTAAGGAAATGTATTAATAAATCCTGACATTTTCTAGTGTGAGGGGATCAAACACTAACTTCTGTCAGCATTCTATAGCCTAATGCCAGGATTGTTATAAAATTCTTTAACACCAAGGTACAGAAAACAGCATTACAAAATCTATATGTTTGCATAAAGAACATTATACAGAGGCAAACCAGTCGGAGTAACATTCTTGATAAGCATATCAATGAGGCTCATAGTACCAACTGATCTCGTCTCTTTGTACATCATTACAGTGTACCAATTAGATTTAACAAGAAACAAGATGACATCACAAAAACGGACAAGGAGGGAAAGGAGAAGATGAGACATAACTGGAAAGGGGGGAAAGGAATAAAGGGTTCAAGGGTATGAAGGGTGTTCATCCCATGGCAGCCATACCGCATTGAACTTGTCAAGTGAATTGTTTAGGGAAGCCGTAAGATAGTCTAAGGATCGAACATCTCTAATCCTGGTCAAGAACATGGACACAGATGGGGGTGAGGTTTGTTTCCAACATTTAGCTATCAGGGATTTAGCTGCTGTACTTAGGAGCAGAAACAGCCTGGAAGCCTGGCTACGCATCCCCCGTGGAGGGAGATTAAGCAAGTATGTTTTTGGATCTAAGACAACTGGGGTCGAAAAAAGCGACTGGATCACATCTCTGACTCCCTCCCAAAAAGGGACAACCAAGGGACACGTCCAAAAAATGTGGTACAATGAGCCCATATCCCCCATGCAGCGCCAACAGGCCGAAGGAATGGCAGGGTTCAGCGAATGAAGCAGAGCTGGCGTATGATACCAGTGCATGAGCAGCTTATACTGCGTCTCTTTGTAAGTGGTACATATGGACGATTGTGCTGCTCTATTCCAAATGATCTGCCACGCCGCATGGGGGACAGGGGACCCAACGTCCCGAACCCATTTATCCATATACTTATGGTGAGGAGGTTCATCTACATTCGGGGTAGTCAGGAGGCGGTAAATCGCAGAAATCAGGCCCTTAGTGTCTGTGCCCAAACGGCATAAGCGTTCAAATCTAGTGGGAATGGAGACTTGGAGGGTCCCAAATAGAGAGCTAACATAGTGACGGATCTGCAGATAATGAAAGCTTTCTGATTTCGGTAAATTAGCGTGTTCCTGCAACTGTGCAAAAGATTTAAATTGCAGGCTGTAGGCATCCACAGTGTCGGCTATACGAAAGAGACCCAGCGACGACCAGACGCGGACCATGGGAGTGGTCAGACTAGAGGGTATGGCGGGGTTATAAAGGAGAGATATCATTGAGGAATGCTGAGAAGTAAGGGCAAAACGCTTACTACATGAGTCCCAAATCTGCTTGGTAAATGCCATAGGGCCCAATAATGTATGAGGAGAGGACACTGGTGTTTGCTGCCATAAAAAGGTGTTCGGGTGTATGGGAGCTATCCACAGTTTTTCTATCTCAACCCACTTAGTGTATGCCTGATGGGAAGCCCAAAAGGGTATGACTCGCAGGTGAGAGGCCCAGTAATAATGTAAAATATTAGGGACCGAGAGACCCCCCCTGTCTGTAGCTGCGTACATAACACTGCGAGGGATGCGGTGTCGTTTACCCTGCCATATAAAGTCGAAAATGACCTGCTGCATTCTTTTAATGTCCATCAGGGGAACCCGCACAGGGAGAGTTTCGAAATAATTTTAACATTATTCTTAAATGGGTTGTCCAGGATTTTGATATTGATGGCCTTTCCTCAGGATGGGCCATCGATATCTGATCTGCACCATGCACCAGCTCCGTCCACTACACGGTGTATGAAGCTGTGTACTTCCAGTGCTACTCTGGAACAACTGATTAGCAGGAGTGGGGGGTGTCAAGGCACTGCCAGTCAATATAAAAATCCTGGACAACCCTTTTAATGATAGTAGCATCTTGAAGTTCAATACTTATTAGTGTTTACAGCTGGTCAAAAAGATTTTATTGTAAAGTGAGCACCGTTTAGTAAGAGAATGCTTTTTATAATATATATTTGGGAGGGGTTAAGTGTATACTGTATTTTTTTTTTTTTTTAAAAAAAAGCTATTTAAGAGGTTCCAATTCACATGCGCTTCTACGTTTTATTGGTGGTTTTTGCTGCATTTGTGTGGTGAAAATGTCAGCTGAAGGTATATGGGAAAATATTAAACACAGGACATACAAGCAACTTTGCCGCTGGTATTTTTGTTAATTAGGTGGGGTTTTGTCTTTGTGGGGCTTGTGGTAAGACACACTGTATAATAAAAAAAATAAAAAAAAACGAAAAGAGTACACCGTATACTGCATAGCCAGATACTGCCAGGTACCGCTGGATGGCTATAATAAGATTTGGCTGGTTTCTGCCATAAATGCCAACTATCGGTATTTGTCTGGCAGGAGGCCATTTATACCGGATCCTATTATAGTAAATAGGGAGCCAGCAGTGTCCGGCTATGTTGGCTATAGTGCACTCCAGTAGTCTGTTCCCCTGCAGGAAAAGACTACCGGAGTACACAACAGAGATGTGAATGTAGCCTTATTCTGCCATTTCTAAGGGGTAGAAAAACCTGTGTCAAGTTTATTTGTGTATAGTCTCTTAGGCTTTCAACATATTCTCCAAATCTCTGGCAAATGATCCCGTGGTTTTATCACTAGTAACGGAATAGCAACTGATATCTCAGGCTCTGTCTGGGAATGCAAGCTTTTCAGTAATTTTAATAGCATGAACGCAGAATCTGCAGTGCTATTGCTTGGCGTCAGATATAAAGGAACCCTGAAAGCGGTCATGGCTAAGTACATGGAAAACTTTTTCCTGTTGATCCAGATAGCCAATGGTCATCCACATTAAATAAAAGACAGACATGTTTCTGAACTATGCGACCACACTTCAGGTCAGCAACTTTACTGAGAAAGTCTCTCAAAATGTAAGATGGGTGTGATCACCAGCTTACTTTCTTTGATGGGAACCTTCATGCAAAATAATACAAAAAGATGAAAACTGGCCATAGACATGAGGCACATATTGTCCAACATGAAGTAAAGTGCCCATAGAGCTTCAAAAGTGGTCAGCCAAATAACAGCTATTCTTTTAAACACGCATTTTCAATGGGGAGAAATGAATAAGCATCTGGCAGCTGACTATCTCCTTCAAGAGGGATCAGGCATGTTGACATCCTCAGCAGATTTTGAGGGACAGTCAGAACAATAGTTGGATGTGTATAATGTGTATGGAAATCTTTAGTAACTTTCTTTCTTTGATCTGCTGAAAATGTAATGCGACCTGTTGGAATTTCCAGGCATTAATCTTAACGTAAAGGAATATCATTAAAACCTGATACCGTCAGTACTAACAGTTCATTGCCGTCTTATTGGATTGAAAATGCTTGATTGAAAATGCTTTAGACTGATTTAAAAGCCTTCAATATTCCTAAAGGGAGTCTGTCACCTCATAGGCCCCTATAAAGTAGTAAAACAGCCCCATAGCACTTGTTATAAATAAAGTATTGGTACCTTTTGCGCTGTCTTGTGATCTTCAGAACTGCCAAAAACGTACTTTAATTGATATGCTAATGAAGCGTCGGAAGAGCCCGGAGGCGGGGTTTACCGCCTTCGAGCCCGGGCTCCTGTCCTTTTTTTCAAGTTATTTCCCGCCCCAGCAACTGCCTGCGCCCGCCCTGCACGTCACCATGGTCCTCCTTCTTCCGCAAAATCCCGCGCCTGCGCCTTCCTGCGCTTGTCGGGACCAGATTTCGCGCCGTTGGACAGGCGCATGCGTACTAGGTACGGCGATGCCGTGCCCAAAGTGGGCATCACAGTGCGCATGCCCCGTCCCGGCGAGAGACTGCGCAGGATCTTGCTGAAGAAGGACCATGGTGACGTGCAGGGCGGGCGCAGGCAGTTGCTGGGACGGGGAATAACTTTAAAAAAGGACAGGAGCCTGGGCTCGAAGGTGGCAAACCCCGCCTCCGGGCTCTTCCGACACTTCATTAGCATATCAATTAAAGTACGTTTTTGGCAGTTCTGAAGATCACAAGACAGCGCAAAAAGTACCAATACTTTATTTATAACAAGTGCTATGGGGCTGTTTTACTACTTTATAGGGGCCTATGAGGTGACAGACTCCCTTTAAAATAAAACTTTCATTTACACGGTTTTGAAAGATGAAAGCGACGGCTCAGTATACTGAAAAGAAGCATTTTGGTAATAGATCCTCTTTAAAAGGGGTTTTCTAGGACTTCATTGAGGACCTATCTTTAGGTGGCCCACCGATCAGAATAGAAAACGGTCACAAATAGGATGAGCTCCAAATCCAGGTACAGCAAGACGAAAAGCACTCCAGCCCCTTCACTGCACTAACCAATGCAGGTCCCAGACGTTGGCTCTCTACTGATCAAACATTGATTGATTATGCTAGGCAATGTGACAACATTTATAGCTTGGAATCTCTCAAAAACATCATTTTAATTTCTTCAGGGTCCACACAAGAAGGGAAAAAATCTGCTGCAAAAATCAGCATTTGTGGCAGACTGCTGTGGATTTCACCCTTTGCATTACAAAAGGATGAATTTCAGTGTGATAATCTGTACAAATAATTGACATGCTGCAGATTGCCCTGCGAGAACCTACCCAAATACTTGAAGTAATGAAACGCATTAACAAATAGTAATTGGCAAGATGTGGTTTCAAAACATCAAGGGAGATTTATCAAAACTGGTGCAAGGTAAAAGTGGAGTAATGTCTACATCAATCAGCCCACCTTTCACTTTTCAGAGGCCTTTGGCAAACATGGGCAATTGCTCTACTTTTCCATTGCATCTGTTTTTGATAAATCTTCTCACTGTATTTTCAGGCATCTTTAATAGGAGTGTATGCTCGTTGGAGGAGAGATCAATTTCTACCTTGTACTAAAATGGAAAAACAAACAAACAAACCCTGCAATTCAAGATTGTGATTAAAGGAAATCTGTCAGCTCCCAAACACCCCCAAACTAGAGTAGGCAGAGTATAGTGTAGGTTCTGAGTCCAATTAAGTCATTTTTACCTTCATACTCACTTGAATTCCAACACTGTGCTTCAACAAACCAGCAGTAAAATGCTAATAATTGAGTCCTCTCAATTATGTTTGTGAGCTCAGGAGTCCTCTCAATGCACCTTACTGCCGGTTTGTTGGAGTACAGTGTCGTAACGCAAATGAGCATCAGGATAAAAATTACATGATTGAACTCAGCACCACTTACACTATACACCTCTTACTTTAGTTTGGGAGATTACAGATTCCCTTAAAAACAGCATAGCTGAAGCAGGCTTTGGAGCCAAAACTACAATTAAAATATCAAACAGTGTACATGAGTCAAATCTTGCAAGTGAATGGATGCACGGACCTTGTGGTGCGAGGATTAATTATACAGAGCATCGTGCCAGTAGCATTACATGGTTGTGAACTGTACATGGGTAGAGGTGAATGAGGTTACAATGAGGCATTGTTGCTTCATGCAGAGAAAGGGCTGTTAGCAAAAAATGGCAAAGGGAGAGAGATGTGGAGCTCTCATGGAGAAAGTAAGGTCTCCACTGAGCAGAGCTAACATAGAAGGTACTTAACCCTTCGTGTGCTTTCATCTCTTGACCAGGAAAGCGTGGAGGGGAAGGAAGGCAGGGATGAAGAGGAGGTCACATATGCACTCCTCCCGATCTGAAGGGAAAAAGAAAAACACTCGAGATACCCAAAATTAATAATAAAAGGAGTAATAAAAATGAATGGGAGTGTGTGTTGTGTTTATATATATATATATATTTATATATATTACTGTGCAAAAGTTAAGAAGTTTAGTTTTATCAATTAATAAAATGCAAAGTAAATGAATGAAAGAGAAATCTAAATCAAATCGATATTTGGTGTGACCACCATTTGCCTTCAAAACAGCAGGGATTCTTCTAAGTCCACATGCACACAGTTTTTGAAGAAACTTTGCAGGGAGATTGTTCCAAACATCTTGGAGAACTAACTACAGCTCTTCTGTGGATGTAGGCTTGTTCAAGTCCTTCTGTTTCTACATGTAAAGATCAGGGTTACTGATCTTGTTGTTACTTTCAGCACAACTTGTTCTTCCTTATGATGAAGATAGTTCTTAATGACATTAAGTATTTGTTTGGGGTGGTTGTCCTACTGCAGAAAAAATTGGTGCTAATCAGACACCTCCCTGATGGTATTGCATGATGGATACGCATCTGCCTGTACTTCTCAACATTGAGGACACCAAATCCTCAACTCCATTTGCTAAAATACAGCCCCAAACTTGCAAGGAACCTGCAACAGGCTTCGTTGTTGCCTGCAGACACTCACTATTGTACTGCTCTCCAGACCTTTGATGAGCAAACTGCCTTCTGTTTCAGCCAAATATTTCAAATTTTTAGTCACTTGGCCTTGTTTCCACGTGGAAAGTATGACTTTTTGGCAGCAATTCTTCCATGAAGACCACTTTTGGTTACTTGCCAGTTCTGAGCTGATGGCACTGCTGGACATCTTCTGATTTCGAAGAAAAGCAAGCATGATGTGTCTTTCATCTGCTGGACTGCGTTTCCTTGATCGACCACTGCATGTACACAGTCCTCAACGTGGTCAGGATTAAAAGGGTTTTACATGATTTTATTACTGATGACCTATCCTCAGGATAGGTCAACAGTATGTGATTGGTGGGGTTCCAACACTCGGGACCCCCGCCGATCAGCTGTTTGAGAATGCAACGGCACTCCAGTGAGCACCACAGCCTTCTCCATGCTTACTAAGCACAGCATCGTACATTGTATTGCATTTACTTCAATGGGGCACAATGTGCGGCACTGTTCTTAGTAAGCACGGAGAAGGCTGCGGCGCTCACAGGAGCACCGGTGGCTTCTTAAACAGCTGATTGGCGGGGCAAAACCCCGTTTAATGGTGTCCTCAATTCTGAGAAATACAGGCAGATACTTATTCATCATGCAATACCATCAGGGAGGTGTCAGATTAGCTCCAAATTTATTCTTCAGCGTGACAATAACACCAAGCATACAGCCAATGTCATTAAGAACTATCTTTAGCATGAAGAACAACAATGAATCCTGGAAGTGAAGATATGGACTTCACAGTACGCTAATATCATCAAGTCTGTCTGGGATTACCTGAAGAGATAGAAGGATCTGAGCAAGCCTACATCCACAGAAGATCTGTGGTTAGTTCTCCAATATATTTGGAACAACCTCCGTGCTGAGTTCCTTCAAAAACTGTGCTGATTTCAAGGCTAAGAATGGTCACATCAAATATTGATTTGATATAGATTTCTCTTTTGTCCATTCACTTTGTATTTTGTTAACTGATAAAAATAAATTTTAATAACACTTATTTCTGAAAGTATTCTTACTTTGCAGCATTTTTTCACACTTGTCTAATACTTTTGCACAGTACTATTTATCTATAAAACTCAAAATCAGTGTGACTGCACCTATTATGTGATTAAAACACTGTTGCAATTTGGCATTAAAACATTTGCACTGCTTTACATATGCAGCTTGCATGTAGTACAAGACATAGCAATCTGCTCTATGCCATTCACAGTCTGATGTAACAGACGGACTCTCTGATGGCTAGTCTCCAGCTCTTCTCCTGAATGCTCACTTAAGCTTAATTCTGCTCAAATCTGCATGATTAGATCCACCTTCAGTTTAGATGAGCATTGATGCCTATACACCATGTTGGCTGCAAAAAGCATTGCACAAAGAGATAAAAATAAAAAGGATATTCCCTAATGTATTATTGGGTATACTTCTCTTAACAGAATTTCTGTGGTGATCCAATAATAGAGCAAGCCATGGGGGAATCAAACTCCCATAGCTTTGTCATCATTCATTTAGTAGATATCCAGGCTAGACTAGACATCTTGCAGGAAATGGTCTGAGAGTGAGGAACATAATTTCCCATTGCAGCCGTCTACTACGATCAAATTGCTCCTTTTCAAGAAGTGTAGAGGCATATTAAAGAATTGCTCTACTAGCAATTTCCTAATATACAAGTTCAAAAAAAGGTATCTTTGCCAGTTAACGTTCACTTCTTGCAGCACCGCAAACAAAATGTGTTCACTCATTTCAAGTGTAAAAAGGAAGATTTTGATTAAAACATCTTGTAATATTTCTAAGGTTGAAGATAATTTGAGGTACATCTCCAAGTGTATGATGTCCATGAGTATTATGCAGAGCAGTGTCTACATCTGTAGCTTACCTGCATTACTTTAACATTCTTTAATTAAGAGTATAAAAGTAAAACAAATACACACAGAGACATGTACAAGGTCATTTACACAGAAAGGAAAGGCATGCAGAAAGCAAGAGAAGCACTGAATTTACTTACATGGGGTGGGAAAGGCTGTAGTCTTTTAATACCTTCTTCTGGGTAAGTAACTTCTCCCATAGGGAGGTAGGGCTTCTGGGCAGATCCCGTCTCATACATAGACATGGGCCTGCTACCTCGTCCTGAAGGCCGCCTCTTTAATGAAGGTGGGTTGGCGAGGTCTGTGTATTCTGACCCAGCTGGGACCTGATACAGGTTAGTTGTGGCCTGTCTCCTGAGGTTGGTATTCTCACACTGCAGTGTTTGGAGCTGAAAGAAAGTTTAGTAGTGGGACTTTGCTTTGAAATTTGGTTGCAGGGAAAGTAGGGTGACAAACAATCAGCTCTTGTACAGTAGATGACATGTGCATAGTACTAGTAACCAAACAGGACTGTACTTCTCTACACTAACTTCTCATGTTCAACAGCTTTGATAGGTAGACCACTGAGGCAGAGGATTGATATGGGAGTACAAAATTCCACATTCAAATTCTCTGACCTGGGAAATTAAACAGTTTACTTATATAGTGCCAACCTATACTGCAGTGCTGTACAGAAGAGACTGCCATCCCTTACACTGGTGAGTAACCTATTGATGTAGAATTATCCAAAGCTACGTCCTCAGTCTTTTACATACCTTATTTCCAAGTCTGCCAAGCAAGCAAAGCATATTTAATGAATGCAAAAAATATAAATGGTGCTACATGAAATATTGCTGAAGCCACCTGGAATCTTTAGATGTTGAAATGTGAGGACACCATGGAGTAGACATGCAAAGCATTAAAAGATGGTGCAAATGGAAAGGACCATTTAACTGCAATTCAGGCAAAAATATTTTCAAATATGTTTTTATTAAAATGTATACAGTTTGTACATAAAAAAAAGAAGTTGTAATTTTCTACCGATATATACTTTTAAGTTCAAGTTCCCATAAGGCAAGGAAAAATGATCACCAAAATGCCTGTACAGTGTGACAGTAGTAACGTTTTACAGAGTAGTTCCACTCATTTTCACGCTAACATGTCTAACAATTCCCTTCTATACTATTATCATTGGTAAGTTTCTCCTTCCTCCTGTAGAATTTCAGAACACTAAGTAGTTTCAGGCTAGCGCGTTCACTGGGAAACACGCAGTGAACATGCTTGTCTGAAACTACCCTTATAGACTCAGGGCTGTAAACTCGTAAAAAACAAGAGCTCCAAAGTAGAGTCCTCTTTAAGGTTAAAGGGGTATTCCCACCTGGGACATTTATGGAAGAATGATAGGATATGCCATAAATGTCCACCTCTGCTAGTGCTTGGTGCCACAAGTCCCATAGTGGTGAACGGAGGGTGGCCGTGCATGCGCCACTTTATTTTCATTCACGTCGGGGCTTCAATCTGGAGATAGAAGCAGTTTCCAGAGGTGGGAGCCCATGGGACTGGCACCTATTGAGGCACATACTATAGATATATACAGATGCGAATAGCCCTTTAACCACCTAACTGTTTTGGGGCAGTATGAAAAGTAGCTAACTGGAGGGGGGGGGGTACTGCTTTAGATGGTGATATCTCCTCAATGGTAGCAGCTAGAAACATGCAACTGGTCTTGTGTGAAAGCTGACAGTCCAGGCTTTCATACAATTGATAGCTACAGAGGAGAAATCACTGTTAGAAATCAAGTCAAGAATAATTGCGAGTAAAACCTGTTTTTACTTTCATTTTCAGTTGCATTCACAGCATCCCGATTTCTATCAGTGATATATTTCTCTGTCCTGAACATATTGCTGTCATTTGCCTGATATTGTCTGAAAGCTTGGAATGTCTGCTTTCAAACAAGATCAGTTGCAGGTTTCTAGCTGCTACCATTCAGGAGATAGAAGCATCTAAAGCAGCCCTCCCCCTCTAGTTAGCTACTTACCAGTTAACTGCTAAAACAGTTAGGGGGTTAAAGCAATTTCCTTTTATAGGTCAACATATGTTGTTGTTTTTTTAAGCCGATGGTGCGCCAGCATACTTATTGTAGGATTTTTTTCATCAGTACATGCATGAAACTTTGTAAAGTGAGTTATTATACGAAAGTGGCATCTTCCCCAATTTTAGCAGCCCATCGCTCCCTTTAATCTGCTGTATGTAATTGATCAAGAAGCTCCTCAGTCATATAGTGAATAGAAGACAAGGAGGGGAAGAGAGGACAAAGTGGGGTTGCAGCTGAAGCTTCTCTTAGGTGTTTTTGTGTACTGTATGCTGTGAGAGGGAAGAGGGTGCAAAAGTGGGGAAACATCAACCTGGCTCAGGATGCTGTGCACACAACGATGGGATTTGGACAAACATCCCACAGAGAGGATCTTGATCACATGTAATGAGATGAAAAAGGATGCAAACATCCCAAATATGCAGGCTATAGTATGTTCACATCATTTCTTAACACGTTTGGTGTATGCACTAGGAAGGCATCCAGTAACTTTTCTCCAACAAAAACCTATGCAGAATGCATGCCACTGCATGAGAATACAGGTATATACCTCTGGAAGATGTGAACATAGCCTTAATTTAGAAGTTTCTGTCTGTGCTGTATCTGATGTACATCTAGAGTTGTGTGAGCAGTGATTGCAGTTTTGATCTTGTGACAATTGGTAGCCTTTTAAGCAGCAAATCTATACCAAAGGACGGCAGGTAGAAACACTAAGAATCTAGCATTTACATGTATAGCAGAAGCCATTCGTGTATACATTTTTACAAGCACAAATGGTTGATATTGAATTGTATGTAAGAAAATTACAAAGGCCAACGTAACCAACATAGGTCAATGAATGTCTTGTAGGGTTTCCAGTGACTGTATGAAAATATAAGTATGTGAAATTAGCCAAGATTGTCCACTTGTCCCTTTCAATGCTGCATCATCAAAAATATTTCCAGGTAAAAAAATGGTCAAGCTTCATAAGCAATTGAAATCATTCATGTCACTCATGCAAATGGTGAACTGAGTAAAAAAAATTGCAATGTGTTAATTTTCACTCCTTTTTTTGGTTAAGTGACAATAGGACTACATTAGTTGCTTTGGCATTTCTTCTTCCATCCCAATAAAACTGTAAAAAGTGAGAACTGATGGCACTAACTCCAGGCTCTATACATTCCTTTGTGAGGGATCAGTCTTATTTTTTCCCCAAACGGAACCACCATTTAATAATTAGATAAGACTCATTCATTGTAGATTATTCTGGCAGCAGGAAAAGCGCCTCATCTTCTTCACTTAGTCTCTTTTGCCAGTAACTGTGAAAGATTAGATACAGATCATGCTACCAGTACATCTACGGAGGAGTATGGCTGAACATTCTCATACAAATCACAGATTCTACTGTCAAACGTGTTCTAGTTCTCTCCAGCTAATTTTCTATAAAGGTCCAGTAATAGATAGGTAGATCAGTTACCTTTTGGGGGATCTGTCAGGTCTCCTATGCTAATCCATCTTATGGCAGCATAGGCTACAGCAGGGGTGCACAACCTTTTCTGGTTGGGGGCCACATTGTCAGCCTGAACCAATTACAAGGGCTGAAAATAAAACTTAAAGGTGTATTACCAACTGAAATACTATATTTATGGCATATTAAACATACAGTATATATCCTAAATGTCTGGTTACACATCCGGGGCTCCCATCTAATGGGAGAATACATGAAAAATACATGTGAGCAGCCACAAGACATAGACACGTCTGTTACCTGGTGGTTTGGGTTGCACAGAATGGTATTGAGGGCTGCATGTGGCCCCCAGGCCGTAAGTTGCGCACCCCTTTTCTAGAGGGAAAGACACTGCGCTTAAGAATACAGTTTTCTATCATGATTCAGTATTTTCAAGAAAAAGGTTGTTTTAGTGCTGCAAGCATTGAAGTCTAGCGTCCCCACCCACATGGAGCAATTGACAATATTCCCTGTTGGTTTGTTTTCTGTATGGGTTCTGGTAGTATGTAAAAGGAGTGCATCACCTAGATTTGTTTTTCTAGTCTTAGAACCAATTGAAGTCAAAGGGGCTATTCACATGACAGGTTTTTTTTTTTTTTTTTAACAGCTAGTGAATAGTGTCCGTCAAAAAAATAGGACATAGATGTACCCCATTGACATTGGGATCGTTTTTTAACTGCTGACAAGAGTGGACCCATATAACAGCAGTTAAAAATGGTTACTCTAATGAAAAATGATCTTTTAGGGGTTAAAAATAAAATAAAAAAAAGACCTCATTCACTTGCACGAGCAGAGTCAGTCGCTCCTCTCTTGATGCTGAAGGACCTGCACTCTGAGCGATCATGCTGTGAAAGCATGGAGACATCATCATACTGGCAGCACTGTGCCAGTGGATGAGGTGAGCAATTTTTTATTTGCCATAAATTATCACTGCTGGGATACATTATCTATACTGCAAGTTGAGATATAGATATATATATATATATATAATGAAAATCAAATGAAAAATGGGCATGAAAGACTGAAACTGTGTCAGTTTTCATGGCCATTTTTTATGTGTTGTGTGCATGTGGCCTAAGTGTTTGATCACTGGGGGTTCGACCTCTAGGACCCCACCATCAGAAGAACGGGGATTCAAAAGTGTCATCAAACTGCCCCTTGAGAATGGAACGATGGTGCACATGCACTTCTATGGGACTGCTGCGAGCACTGTGCTTGGCAGCCCCATAGAAGTGTAAGAAAATGTGAACATGCATGCGCACTATCACTCTATACTCATGGGCAAGTTAGTGGCAATTGTGGACCCTGGTTCTCATGTTTGCTGTGGCTACCAGCGGTGGGTGATCAAACACTTATTCCCTATCCACAGAACAGAGGATGTGTTATTAGTGGCACAATCCCTCAAAAAACAGTCATTAAAACTATTCCCATTATTTGTCTTTGTTTCCTCGTGGTAGTTTTTTTTTTGTCTCTTTCCTGAATATGATCATGGGGGGGGCAGCCATCTTGCCTGAGCTGCTGCTCTGCTTTCCTTAACAGCACTCAGATATCCTGACATGGACATAGAACCTGTATTCTGGAGATGGCTCATTGACCTGTATGGGAGTTTTTTTTGCATGCTCTCTGACTTGTGGGCATAGGGGGGGTTGTCTGCATCATGGATATGAATGGTGTTATCTTGAGTTATCTATATATAGGTGTTACCTTTCAATGTAGTCCTGCCTGTAATGATAATGAGTTGACTGCCAAGTCTAGGTTGCTGACCATTCTAGCTCCAATCACTGAATCTAGAATGGTCAGCACTAATGACTGCAAGATGGTCACCGACTGACGGGCTCTCTACAAGCACTGCCTACATGTTCTTTTCACATTTGGCCTCAGTTGATGAGGTGGCCTTTCTCTTTAAAACTACATCATATACTCACATGGTTTGACTGTTCAGTATGGCATAGGATGAACACATTCTTTTTATGGAATCTATCATTACAACAAAACCAACACAAAACAAGAAAAAAAAATGTGAGATTTTTTTTATAAAAACAAACTCCAATCCCTATTCTTGTGGTGTATTTGAACACTTTGTACCAATGGTGTCTTGAACTGCTGCACCTTAAGCCTATTATAGACAGCATCAATGAGCGCGCCACTCCCCCTGCCCTCCTAAGTCGGAGTAATGTCAGCTTTTGTATAAACCTGTATAGAGAGGCTACTGTCACTCAGCACTTGGAAGGGTGGAGGGGCCGACACGCTCAAGAACATGGTGAACTAGCATGCTAGCACTGCTTAGGAGGCTGAGAAAATATGTGTTTTATGACAAACTTCCAAATATTAGCTCTTAAACTCTACAGATTCCAGACAGTGGTTGCCCCTGACCAAATGCAGTTATTAATAGCTCATACAGGAGAAGAGGTCAATCACCATGTATCCTGTATAAATCTGACATTTAAAGTTGTTGCATATGCCAAACTAAGCAAAATGAAGTTCCATTAGTTATTTATTTCTCTAGTTTTATGTAACTAAAGCTCACTTCTATAGAGCTGAATGGAGCGGCAGTCACACCTGCAGACTACACCTTCAAGCATACATGTGGACTGGGAAGCCCCCTCATGATCAGTGGGGGTCCCAGAAGTCTGACCACCTGCATTCATACATTAGCTTTAAACAGACACTATTTTTTTTTGCATTAAGTTATGCCATAAGTACCTCATAGTTTATCATTTACAAGGATTTTCCAGGTTTTAGAAAAATAAAGGCACCACCACCACTACATAATACTTACTGAAGATGGAATTTTAGTGATGGTGGTTGCAGGCTTTTAATTCTACTGGCTCATACAATGGCCAAAATATAATTCTGTATAAGCTCTTAGATCTACTGAGATATCATATAGCACTCAAACTTCTATGAACCCTACCGTACATCTCTGTAGCTCAGAATCCAACTAAAAAGGGAAAAATTGTGGCATTCTTCAGACACTAACTTATGGATCCAGAATAGGTACCTTTTAAGCCATAAAAAAATAAAAACTGATCTGTCAGGTTTTCTATGCCACCCAATCAAATGGCAGCACTGGATGAAGGTGTAGATCAGGGATGCCCAGCCTGTGGCCATCCAGCTGTTGTAAAACTACAACTCCCACAATGCCCTGCTGTAGACCGATATCTGTAGGCTGTCTAGGCATGCTGGGAGTTGTAGTTTTGCAACAGCTGGAGGGCTGAAGGTTGGGCATGCCTGGTGTAGATGCTAATTCTGAGCAAAAACTGCTGTCACAACTCAAGGCCTGCTTCTCATCACCCACACAGGGTAATACCTGTATACACACTCCTGCAGGAATACCTATCACTCTGTGTGGGGCTCAGGACTCAAAGGCTCTGAGTCTTGGCAGTATTTAAATCACTGTTTACTTAAAGAGGTTATCCAAGGCAATTAAAAACCTTGGACAAGCTCCTAACTGGCATAAACATACTAAATAATGCTATATTTACCTCTTTCTTTGGCGTTGTATTCTGTGCTGCCAGTCCTGTCGCTGCTTGCTTACAGACTGCACCAGTGACATGCAGGTATACAGCAAACGACCGCTCCAGCCAATCACTGTCCTCAACGGTAGACTGCTGAGGATAGTAATTGGCTCCAGCTTTGATGTACTGTATAGCTGCCTGTCACAGTTTCAACGGCAGGAGTACCAGAAAAATTTAAGTAGAACATTTTTTTTATTCTACACCAGTCAGGGACTTCTGTGAAATTTTTATCTTGGACAACCCCTTTAAATATTTTTCCAGCCCCAACTGTCAGGACCATGATGCTTTTCACTACGATGTCCATTATACTTGTTCTAGCCTAGAAGATTTCTATTACCCATCCGAGCTTCACAGAGGAAGTGAAGTAACAACTATGAATAAAAAGCTAAAATCCCATCAAACTGATCTTCAGATGTGTGACAGACACAAAAGAAAAGATCACATAACCAAAAAGCCTGGATTTCCAGAACCAAAAGGCTCTATAAAAAGCTTAAACCCTTTCGGTACTGATCTAAATTCTCTACACTAGAAATCTGATAACATTCTGAGTGGTCACTGATATGAAGGGTCTTATACTTAGAATATTACATTTTTCTGGATTTCCCCTTAGTTTCTTCTTATAAACTTCAACATCTCTACCATATCTGACAAAATTTGTTAAAATTTAAAAAGTGTACCTAAAAAGTACACTTTATTAAAACTTATCGGATATGGTAAAAAAAAATTATATTTGAATAATATTTTTAAATATTTGGGGCCTTTTTCTGGTGCCTATTTGCCGCGCTGTGTATGAGAGTACAGGCTCTCTCCCTGCGGCTGTACTACAAGCGCTACACAGGCGGGGAGATATAACACAGCGCTGCTCCTGTTTGTACCAGCGTTGCATGCTAAAGCCAGGCATAGAAGTGCTATGTCAGGCTTTAGCAGAGCGAGCACAGGCAGCAGGAGGGATGCCTAATATCAGGTTCAGCCCTGCACTCGCTCCATTCTTCTAATTATTACAGTCCCAGCACACTGTTGGCATGGTTTGGAAGCAGGCCCCCCAAAAATAGACTACCAATGGGAGAGTGGTAACTTGTACTACTATAGTGAATGGGTCAATACAAACCAGAAAAACTATTCAAGCATTCTAACAAAAAAAATAAAAATATAATAACATGCTTGCAAATCACAGATGTCCTACCTGAAGGCCGGGGACCCAAAGTGAACGGAGAACATTGTCCTCTCCATTCACCGCTATGGTACTTATGAAAATAGTTGAGCAAGCACACTTGGCTATTTTAAGAAGACCCAAAGCAGTGAATGGGGAGCAAGCTGCACAAGTGCAGCCACCCCTCCATTCACCACTGTGGAGCTTCCAAAAATATATGCAAATGAGCCCTTTGGAGCAACAGGGGGGGTTGTCATTAATCCTAGAGGCTCTGCTCTCTCTGCAACTGCTGCATCCTCTGCCATTTGATTGAAAGAACCAGGCAGTGTAGACGTGATAACGTCTTGCTGCTTTTGGCTGAGGGTAGCAAGAAAACAAACTAAGATTTAAAAAATTATAAGAATACATTCTCCAGAGAGTACGGAGAGTACGTATTCCAGGAACTAATGGCGATGGAAATCTAATGTCCATGCACATTAGCCAATGTTATATTACAAACATGAAATAAATGGTGCTGTGCATATGCAATGGAAACACACTGGTGGGATACGACCTATGCCTCTATGTATACTTGTATACAGCAGTAGTAGTATATAATAAACTAGTTACCTTTTTCCGCATTATCCGAAGCTCATCACTGAGATTGCTATTGACTTTCATTAACTGTTGTATTTTTGCTTCCGATGCAGTTAGGGCATTTTTAACTTCAAGAAACTCTTGTACTGTAAATGTACCATCAGATATATCGGATTCCAAACTCTGGAGGCAAAATACATATATAGGAATAGGGTTATAGGTCATAGGAGCTGTGAATGGCAAAAAAAGTTCATTTCAAGAGAGCACTTAAATGAGACAGCCAACATTTTGTGGAAGTGAAGAATGAAATGTAGTGGGGTGTAAGGAAAAGTTAGATCTTCTCCACTACCTACCACAGGCCCGAGAACAGACCCTTCCTTCTAGATCTCTTGCTTCCTAATGAAAGATCATACTATAAGGGGAGGAAGACGAAGGATGAATAAACCAGGCAAAATTGTCTATTCCTTCTTCCTCCTCCTTACCTATCAAAAATGGAGGTGATCTCTTTGTAAAGCTACCACATACAATACAAAATTAAATATCATAAACTACATGGAGTTGTAGATCTGTTAATTTAAACATTTAGGTGTGCCATTTATAGGGTAATCCCCACTAAGAATAGTTGCCCCATCCACAACATGATAAATGTATGTGTGCTTGGGATCAAACCACTTACGAGAATGGGTGTCCCAAATTTCCTTTGGGAAGTCGGCACGGACGCTGCCGTTTTCCCACATCGTGTGAGTGAAAATATTCGGCAACGGGGGAACAATGGGGGGCGTTTGCGAGAGTGGCAGCCAATAGCAGGTCGCGACAGGGACAAGCCGCCCTAGCATCACCCGCGATTCTAGGAAGGCCCATCCCACTCGCAGCCTGCTATTGGCTGTTCCCCCCCATCGCTGGATGTTTTCATCCGTGCAACGCGGGTGAGAGGGAGCAAGACAAGTAAAATCCGTGTGAGGGGCCC
This sequence comes from Rhinella marina, assembly GCA_900303285.1. Taxonomy (NCBI): domain Eukaryota; kingdom Metazoa; phylum Chordata; class Amphibia; order Anura; family Bufonidae; genus Rhinella; species Rhinella marina. The sequence continues at coordinate 219,921 of ONZH01014879.1, read as the reverse complement.
GGGCATATGGGGGGCATTCTAGGTCTTGGATAACCCCTTTAAAGAAGAGCATGTTTTGGAGGGAAAAAGCTAGACTTGTTTACTGCTAAAACCAGACAAACTGACCTTTTAAATGCCAGGTGCTGCTATATTATTATGTCTGAAGACTTGTTTTTGTCTGGAAAAACTGCTTTGCCATTGAGTATCACTGAAACTCTAATGTAAGTCTATGAGAGACCAGAATAGCAACATTGTATTTGTTTGTGCTGAGTTTCTCCACTCTGACCCCCCTTCCCCCCCAGAAGGTTCTACTCTAGCTAAAACTGTATATAAAAACAGCAGTCAGAGCACCTAGTGTTCTACAGTTAGGGAACCGTGCTTAGAGGATCACCAGCCATTGACCAGGGTACCAGCCTTCTGATAGAGAGAGGGACAGCTAGATCAGGTCTTTCTTAAGCATCAATCCTTTCTTCTGCCAGTGAGGAGACTGGAGAAGCCAGCCCTGTATGCCTCACCTGTATTGTTTTATACCTGAATCCCACCAGTAAAGAAGCACCCTGGTTAACTGAAGTTCCTGACTCTCTGGACTTATTTCTCATTGGGGTGCACTACAGCCTTACCATCCCTTCCAGAGAGTATCAACACGTGGCGACACCTCAGTTCCACAGACTCAAACACTTTGGGGGAGATTTATCCTGAGAGTAATATTTGAAGTCAGTTTTACTTCAGTCTGCATTGGCATTAGGCTGGCCAGTGGTCTGGTCTTAGACCAGACAGTCGAGTTTTCAGACTCCCTGTCCTCCGTCCAGCGCAGGGCCTGGGCGAATGCAGGAATTTCCTTTTGAACAGCTCACGGTCAGACAGCAGCACCGTGCTGTCTAAACGTGAGCTGAAGGGAGAAACTCACCCTCCCTACCACCTCTACAGATGACCTGCAGTATATTTTACCTTCATTTTTTAAATCCCTGTCGGCTGCGGAGTGGGAGGGGGCGTGGTCTAACCGGGTTAGGATGTGGCTTAGCAGAGCTGGGGCAGGGTTTTTAAGTAAGTCTTTTGAGGGTGGTCTGAGTGGCAACCCGAGTTGGCATACTTTATGCTACATTTATCAAATGTCGCATGTTGTTTGATAAATTTGTCTCATCCTTAAAACTTTTTTGTCTAGAAACACTTTTGTCTAGAAAAGTTACTCCAGTTTTCCTACTCTACCCTCCTACTGGAGTTATAATAAGTGAATAATGATTTGCCCAAGTCCCTGCTGTGCTCCACTTCTTGCTGGCATATCAGCATAGCAGAAAATGGCAGGGAATGCCAATCACTGGCTGAGGAGGGTCATGGCTGCAGCCAGCGAATGCCTGAGCAGCCTTCACAGCCATTTCCTGTTGTGTTGAGACAGGAGCAGGAAGTGGAGTGCAGTAACCCGGTCCCTGTCAGAATGGCAGTGACGGGGGATCCGGATCGCAAGGTCAGTATAAGTTTATATTGTTAGCCACTTTGTTGTCATCTAAGATTTTTTCTTTTCTACTGGAATACTCTTAACTGTTTCTTACAATGTATCCAGTCTATGCATCCCTATGAGAGAAAACACAACTCTCTCAGTCCTGACAATTTGTTTTAGTGTGTAACTGTGCCCTCTCCATTATTAATCGTCTTTTAGAGGCAAATACTGTATACTATTAAGATAAATATACATAAAATATACCTTTTCCCTATTAGAATTGGGTGGAACATTCTCCAGATCTGTTTCTTCATCAGATGCGACACTATCATAGTCAGGCTGGTCGTTATCTTGGCTTTCATTGCTATGCTGATTGCTTATACTTTTTAAGACCAATTCCACATTATCTAGAATTGAGGACATATAATATAATATTAAAAATCAATGAGCTGGAGCAAAAATATAGAAAATATTTACTTCCCCTGGATGAAGAGATACTTAATGCTAATGATATACAGCACACATTTCAGGCAATTCAATGCTATCTTCAGAATTCACACCAAAGGGGTTTAATAAAAAAGTGCAAGTTCACCCAGGAATAGCCTAGTTGTTACAAATATTTAGTATTTATAAATGTCATTTTTGGGTCTTCTGTCGATACCAATCACATAGGGAAGGATAAGAACCAGAACGCAACAGTCTGCTCGGCTCCCGTAGACAATACAGGATCGACTTGTAATCAATAGGAGCCGCAGTCCGAGCCTCAACCTGCAGATCTTATTGATTTACATTAAGGGCTTTGCAACAGTCGATCCTGTGCAGCGCACAGGAGACTAGGAGGAAGGACACGGTTTCCTCTCCATCATGTGAGCGCCGTACAGTCTGGGCTGCAATATCTGCAGAAGACAGATAAATAAATGAATTGTATTATGACAATATTAAGCATGGCATATTTTTAAGAAACTTACAGGTATGCCTTGAAGTTCTGTAGTTACACCTATAGAGATTGATTTGGACGTTTGCAGTGCTTACTTAGCTGTTTGCTTTCCCACATCTGCAGCGGAAGTTCTGTCAGGAGCCTCCATCACAGATTCCAGCAAAAATAAAAAATAAAAAAATAAGGTACGAAATACCACCTCATACAGTGGTATTTTGTCAGGGAAAATGCTGGAATCCATGCTAGAGACTTGATGGATTCCATTATAGTGAATAGGATCCGTCAAGCACTAGCAATGTCCGGCATGTCCAGCGGTTCCGGTATGCCAGAACAGTATACCAGGATTGTGGAGTAGATGTGCACTTATTTTTTTCTTATTTGATATTCATAAGCAGGTTTCTCCACAGCCTTAGGCCTCATTCACACTTGCATGTTTTGGTCAGTGTTTTTCAACAGTAAGAAGCAAATAAACAGGAGAGAAGTAAATCTTACACTTCTGGTTTTGGCTTACAAATACGGACTAAAAAACAGACCATGTGAAAGTGGCCTTACACAGATTTTGTACGTTTTAAGACCAAACTCAACTTTACCTTTGGGTGCTACTACTGAATTTCCTTGTTGTCGTCTTTTGGCGTCACTTAAAATGTCGATTACCAGGGTGGCAAATTCATGGGCATTGAAACGGGCCAACTTCTGCCTTCCCTAAAATACACAACGGGGTCTGATAGTAGAAAGAACAATGAGCGAGTATGTGTTTTAAAAATAGCTTGAAACCTGTGATATGTCATTTGTCAAACTACAAGCCAGGAGCACAAGCAAGAAGTTAATATCAAACTTACCTGGTTACGCGTCGAGGAATACTCAGGATTCACAGGAAGGAATGGTACTACAGTGGTCTCTGTGACAAGTGTGCTATGGTTCTGAGTGGCCAGCCAAACTGTAAGGAAAATTAGGCAAATTTCAATCGAAGAGGAATTTGCTACATCCTACAGTCATGGCCAAAAGTTTTGAGAATGACACAAATCTTCTATTTTCACATGATCTGCTGCCCTCTGGTTTTTATGTGTGTTTGTCAGATGTTTTTATCACATACAGAAATATAATTGCAATCATATTATGAGTAACAAAAGCTTATATTGACAGTTAGAATGAGTTAATGCAGCAAGTCAATATTTGCAGTGTTGACCCTTCTTCTTCAGGACCTCTGCAATTCTCCCTGGCATGCTCTCAATCAACTTCTGGACCAAATCCTGACTGATAGCAGTCTATTATTGCACAATCAATGCTTGCATTTTGTCAGAATTTGTAGGTTTTTGTTTGTCCACCCGTCTCTTGATGATTGACCACAAGTTCTCAATGGGATTAAGATCTGGGGAGTTTCCAGGAGATGGACCCAAAATCTCTATGTTTTGTTCCCTGAGCCATTTAGTTATCACCTTTGCTTTATGGCAAGGTGCTCCATCATGCTGGAAAAGGCATTGTTGATCGCCAAACTGCTCTTGGACGGTTGGGAGAAGTTGACCTCGGAGGACATTCTGGTACCATTCTTTATTCATGGCTGTGTTTTTAGGCAAGACTGTGAGAGAGCCGATTCCTCAGGATGCTTTACAGTTGGCATGAGACAAGACTGGTGGTAGCACTCACCTCGTCTTCTCCGAATAAGCTGTTTTCCAGATGTCCCAAACAATCGAAAAGGGGATTCATCAGAGAAAATGACTTTACCCCAGTCATCAGCAGTCCACTCCCTGTACCTTTTGCAGAATATCAGTCTGTCCCTGATGTTTTTTTCTGGAGAGAAGTGGCTTCTTTGCTGCCCTCCTTGAGACCAGGCCTTGCTCCAAGAGTCTCCGCCTCACAGTGCGTGCAGATGCACTCACACCTGCCTGCTGCCATTCCTGAGCAAGCTCTGCACTGCTGGTAGCCCGATCCCGCAGCTGAAACACTTTTAAGAGACGGTCCTGGCGCTTGCTGGTCTTTCTTGGGCGCCCTGGAGCCTTTTTGGCAACAATGGAACCTCTCTCCTTGAAGTTCTTGATGATGCGATAGATTGTTGACTGAGGTGCAATCTTTCTAGCTGCGATACTCTTCCCTGTTAGGCCATTTTTGTGCAGTGCAATGATGACTGCACGTGTTTCTTTAGAGATAACCATGGTTAACAGAAGAGAAACAAGGATGCCAAGCATCAGCCTCCTTTTAAAGTGTCCAGTGGTGTCATTCTTACTTAATCATGACAGATTGATCTCCAGCCCTGTCCTCATCAACACCCACACCTGTGTTAATGGAGCAATCACTGAAACGATGTTAGCTTGTCCTTTTAAGGCAGGGCTGCAATGATGTTGAAATGTGTTTTGGGGGATACAGTTCATTTTGTAGGCAAATATTGACTTTGAAAGTAACTGCTGTTAAGCTGATCACTCTTTATAACATTCTGGAGTATATGCAAATTGCCATTATAAAAACGGAAGCAGTAGACTTTGTAAAAATTAATATTTGTATCATTCTCAAAACTTTTGGCCATGACTGTACTATCACATGTATACATGCACCTCCAGGTTTATTTTGGTGGAAGAAAAAACATTTATTCTTTAACGGATGCCAAAACCTTTGTGTGAATAAAAATAAATAAATAAATATATATATATATATATATATATCTATCTATATATCTATCTATCTATCCTCAATGTACCTAGGGCTTATTTTTGGAGTTGTGTGTATATATACACACAAAACGAAGGAAAAAACCCTGAAAAGGGCCAGAAGCACTGCCCTGAGCAATCTGCACCCTGAGCAATCTGCACCTTCAGCTTTTATCAACTCCGCTCTTCTGTCAAAGCGCGTGACGTATGGATCCATAACGTATATGGGATCCATACTACACACGCTCAGACAACCAAGCAGAGGTGATGAAAGCCGACAGTTCAGAGCGCTCAGAGCAGTGTTTCTGCTGGTTTAGGTATCCACATTCTGTATTGTTGTTTAAAGCGCTTTTTATTAGATCAATGACTTATCGCCAGGAATCAGCGGTTTGAGGTGGCGGCGGGCACTTTGGCGAGTGCCATGGCCTCCTTGCAGCTTACCAAGCACAGCACTATCCATTGGATAGTGGATGTGCTTGGTATTGCAACTCAGCCTTATTCAATTGAATGGGAATGAGCTGTGCCCAGACCATGTGACCGATGAACATAATGTCACTGGCTTAGGAAGACGTTGCAGCCTCTCTAAACAGCTGATCTGCTCCGGCAGCACCCATGGCGATCTGATATTGACAACCAATCCTGAGGATTGTTTATTTATATCTAAATCTCGGACAACCCCTTTAAGTATTTGTCTTTTTCAAGATAAACAATGTGAAAACTACATTGGTTGAACTGGTAATTGCCATTTTTCTTCAACTTAAAGTGTCAATAGAATATGGACAATGTTAGACCACTGAGACCCCATACTCAAAGAGAATGGTGGACCGATGTCCCCTGCTGTTGCCCCCAAATCAAGTCAATGCCCCTTACTCTTCCCCACAATACTGTTTTTGGCTGTAAGACAACAGTAGAAGCTTGCCCCATGTAGCCTGGCTGCAGTAGGGCACAAAGACTGTTAAACCATGCTTCTTTGCCAAGTCATGCCATCTCAGCTGTTCCCCAGCTAAAGCTAGTTTTACACCTGCAGTGTGAATTCCAGCAGGCTGTTCTGGCAGACAATGCCAGGAATCGGCAGTTTGTTTCCGAACCTTATAAGGTTCCCATAAGTATAAGGTCACCTTTGCTTCCAATAATAACCCGCAGAATTGTGAATTCTCTCACTTACAAAACAACCTATAACTTCACACCACTTTAGGATAAGTGACCACTGTATTACAATTCTTCAAGTAAAAAGTATATTACATCTACATACAGGGGCATAACCCGAAAAGGCTGGCTGGCACTGGAGAGGAGGAGTCTAGAGTTAATTTTACAGAATTCCGCCCAAGCCCTGTATGCCTATTAGTGCCCCACACAGTGGTTATTTCCTCTTAGTGCCCCCATCACAGTAGTGATCCCCCCTTAGTGTCTTTCATAGTAGAACCTCACACAGTACGTATGCACCTTAGTGGCCCTCTTACAGTAATGTTGGTCTTAGTGCCCTCCTTACATTAGTGCTGTCCCCTTAGTGCCCTCCTTACAGTAGTGAAGCACCTGCACTGTTAATACAAAAAAGTAATACTCGCTTAGCTCTGCTAGACATGTAAAATTATTTACTAATGAGGTGTCTAAAAATTCAAACCATACAATAACATGGTTATACTGTATTGTCCTTTCGGATTTCACTTACCTGCATCTGTTTCTCGTCTGTCAACTTCATCATAGACATCCATTGCCAGTTCTTCAAATAAGTGATTGCTTAACTGCAAAGAAAGCATACTTTAGAAATGTCCTGAAAAACTGTGCAGGGTGCTAGTTAACACTACCTTTACTCACAGATTGCAACTTTTTCTTGGCAGCTTTAGCCAGTTCTGATAAGTCCAAACTGCTGAACACAGTAAAAAGAACGGTCATGAATAACTTTAAAGACAAGCATTCTTTGTTATTGTCCAAATCCGTTCAAAATGAAAAATGAAGTAACTGCAATATTAATTAAAAATGCCCTGCTGTTTTGGGACTACGGCTCTACGCAGACCTATTCACCTCATGGTAACAGACAACAAACCCTGTGTAGTCTGAACATGCTGCTATACTTTCCTCCATCTGTTCCCAACACAACTTATACAGGTCTTGTTTGTAGCAAAGAAGATGCATAGGTCTGCATAAAGCTGTAGACCAAAAGAAAAAAAAAGTGGCTAAGATGGACAAGGAGTATTCCTATCCGGACATTTATAACATATCCAATGGATATGCCATAAATATCCAGTCGAAGCGGGTTTCAGCAGTGGGATCCACACCTATATCAAAAATGGGATCCCACTGGGCACTGCAGTGAATGGAGAGGTGGCTAGAAGTGGATCAGTATGGATCATACATTTCCGGAAATCTGACATGAGATTCTATCCAATATAACTGCTGTGTGCATTAAATGTTTTGTCAGACCAATAATAAAAATCAGGTGCTGGCAAAGAGCTTTCAGGTCTCCACAGAGCCTTTCATTTAGTAGTGGCCTGAGACCTCACCAATATGGTTTTCAAAAGATCTTTTTACTAGATTTCTCATTTAAAGGGGCTGTGCCAAGATCTATCTACCTATTTACAGTTTGGGTCCCCACTGATCAGTGGATAGTGAATATGCTGATATATTGTCAGTACTCCATTGTACAGGTGCATAGGACCCTCGTTCTCATGATCACTAGGTGGTACCAGCAGTTGCATGCCTAATGTACAGATGCTTATCCCCTATCCTGTGGATGGGAGAAGAACTAACATCTTGGTGCAAACCCTTTAAACAGATGAATAGTGAATTTTGACTTATTTACTTCTGGTGTAACTTCTCTAAGTAACTACCTATAAAAAAAATGTACTTACGGCTGATTAACAATGGGGACAAGGTTAAAAGGGTTTTCCGACATTTTACTACCAATGACCTATCCTAAGGATAAGCGATCAGTATCTGATCGTTGGAGGTTTGATACCCGGCCGATCAACTGTTTGTGAAGGCACCGACACTCCTGTGAGCGCCAGAGCCTTCTGGCAGCTTAGCAAGTACAGCTCCATACACTGTACAGCGGTTGTGCTTGGTATCACAGCTCAGCCCCATTCACTTCAATGGGGCTGAGCTGCTCCTAGGCCATGTGACCAATAAGGGTGACATCACATGGCCTAGGGATAGCTGTGAGAAGGCAGCGGCGCTACTGAGAGTGCCGCTGCCTTCTCGAACAGCCGATTGGCAGGGGTCTCGGGTATCACAGTAAGTCATCAGTTGTAAGATCTCCGAAAACCCCTTTAACAGCTCACATATTGGGTACTTTATGAAGGAAACGCCCCCACTTTACTAAAACAATGTCAAAAACTAAGAAAACTGAAATCTACCTACATAACCTATACCTGTCAGATCACTAGGATGTAGATCCAATTACAAAACCTCTGAGAAGTCCATCTATCCTGAGAATAAAGAGGCCACAGCGCTGATTTACTGTTGTGAACCCTTTACCATTTTTCCTTGAACAACCGTGTTCCTGGCCACCTAAGGCCCAGACAACATGTTGTGAAGATGTCACCACAAGCAAAGTGGGGTCCATGCCTTCCATATTGTTCGATAAAAGAATGGGTCACACTTTGTTTGTTTACTGTACACCATTAAATTAACTGCTACAATAAAGGGTTATCCAACTTTTTTAAGTTAGGGTCTATCCTCACACCCCCACCAATCAGCTGTTCGGCAATAGCTATGGCATCGGAAGCATACAGCTCCATCTACTTAAAAGTGGGCTGAACTTGTCACTCTAGCACTGCTCCCATCAAAGTCAGATGATTGGTGTGTGTGCAGGGTGTCTGACCCCAATTGATCAGGCAGTGATGGACTATCCTGAGAATAGCAGACCATCACTTAACAAAAGGTGGACAACTCCCTAAAAATCCTCAGGTCCCTCATAAAGATAATACTTACCCAGCTTCCCGTCACCCGCATCGCTCCTGATCCCCGCGCGGCCATTTCTGCAGCTCTCCTTTGCGCAAATCAAAAAGCGGATCATAGCAGCCAGCGACGGGAACGTACTTCCCTAGCATTATGGGTGATGCTAGGGAGGCTTGTTCCCATCTCAGCCTGCTATTGGCTGCTCCCCCCGTTGACGGATATTTTGATCCGCGCAACCGGGAGATGCGACGCGGATGCCAGGGAGCGAGGTAAGTACAATTTGTGTGAGGGGCCAGAGCATTTGAGGGAAGGAGGGGGCATTTTTGGGGTTGGAAAACCCCTTTAAGACTGATAACTAAGACATGCAAAAGATTTTAATGCCATTTGTTTTTATACCTGAGTTTACCTTTAATTAAAGGGTTTTTCCAGTATTTAAACTTTAAAGGCTAAGTACACCGTAGCCTTTTTTATGATTGCATTTTACTAATTTTTGGCTAAAAAGGTGCATCACAGAGGTTTAACTGTCTGTCTAGCTGTGTGAATGGTACTTTCACTTTGTGCTGGTCATCTAATAAACCTTATCACTAAATTACTAAAAGGTCAAACACTTATTTAAACCACTTTCTTGTCAGTGCGATAAGAATTAAGCTATAATGAGTGTTTATAAGGTCAGAGATTGAGAGCCGCCAGCTGAGCTGCCTGACGGAACAGAATGAAAATTCAAATCCTGCTAGTAAAGAAACTCAAGGCTGCACAAAGACAGTGGTTCAAAATTTTTAATAAAAATGAATTTAAAATGAATTTGAAATAAAAATTATTTTGGGCTCAAAATTAGTACAATGCAATAATAAAAAAAAATTGGTGTACATAGCTTCTAATGACCTATCCTTAGGATAACGTCATCAATATCAGATCAGTGGAGTCCAAGTCCCAGCACCCCCAACAATCATCTAAAAAAAAAGATGCTGCAGCATGCTGGATCTAGCAAAGCTCCATGCAGCGTGTGGTGGCCTGCAAATGTACTGGCCCCTACAGTACTTGAATAGGACTGAGCTTGCAGTACATTTCCCAGCTATTATAGGCAAATGGTCAGACACTCAACGATCTGATATTGATAACCTATCCTAAGGAAAGGTGATCAATATTTAACTAATGGAAAACTATTTTAAATAGAGGTTACTCAACAAACTGACAAGAGGAGACTACAGCAAATAACAGCGTATTATGACAATCAGAAAAGATTCTTTACTTACAGCCTCCTTTTTCCAAATGAACAGCCACGGAACAAAAGGAAAATGAACATTATGGATGCATATTAAAAATGCAGAGAAAAAAAAAAAAAAACCTTCCACATTACCATAAAAGCAGTCTATACAACAAAGATGCCATTTGCAGGGCTCTCCGCAGCTGTCTGCCTCTTGTATAATGTTAAAAAAGAAAAAGAAAAAAAAACAACAACCATAACAGCTGAACTTATTGCTTACAAGGACAGCCGCTCGAGGCGCTTTGAAGTTAAACGGTTGCTCATAATTCTGCATATTATTCCCAGGCAAGTATGTTGTCACCTCAAGTGATTGGTAAAAGATAATGGAAGCACTGTTACAGATCTTTTCTTTCAACGTCTAATTTGTGATCTATAATGTGGAAGTTACATATCAGCTAAATCTAAAACAGGTCCTTACTTATTCATGTATTTACATTTTAAAGTTTGCTCGAGAGATATATAGTTAACGCATATATAAAGTTACTAGCTTTCTGTCTGCTGAGAATTGCTTTCAACAGGTAAAAGATAAAACCCAGCCTTACCTATCTGCCATGTGTGGTATAATGAAGTGCTGTCCGTTTCTGTGGTCTGAAATTAAGAGCAAATTTTGATACCTTAATTATTGAAGGGGTATTCTCATCTTAGACAATGGGGGCATATCGCTAGGATATGCCCCCATTGTCTTATAGGTGCAGGTCCCAGCGGTGGGACCCGCACCTATATCCAGAACGGAGCGGGGAGCGCTGCGCCTGGAGGACCCCAGGTTTCCAGGGGTCCGGCCACCACCAGGCGCAGCTCCCCGCGCCGCTCATAGAAATGAATGGGAGCCGGGCCGTGCATGCGCGGCGCGCTCCCATTCATTTCTATGGAGCCGACGGAAGTAGCCGAGCCAGCGCTCGGCTATTTTCGGCGGCCCCATAGAAATGAATGGAGGGCGGCTGCGCATGCGCAGTGCGCCCTCATTCAGTTCGGGGGCTCCGTTCTGGAAATAGGTGCGGGTCCCAGTGGTGGGACCCGCACCTATAAGACAATGGGGGCATATCCTAGCGATATGCCCCCATTGTCTAAAATGAGAATAACCCTTTCTGGGTTATTCCATTTTTTTCTTTTGTTTTTTAATTGATTACCTATCCTCTGGTCATCAGTATCTGATCTCAAATCCAGGACCCTGGCCAATCAGATACTGATTACCTATCCTCTGGTCTTCAATATCTGATCAGTGGGGGTCTGACACCCAGGACCCCCACCGATCAGATACTGGCGAACTATCCAGAGGTTAGGTCAGTTAAAAAAAAAATCCTGGAAAACCTATCAAAATTCCGAGTTTTTGCTTCCTTTGCTGCTTACCTGGTTTCCTTCCACAAAGATAGAATGCTAATCGGTCTGTCAATTCATGTTGAATTTCTACAAGGCGATCTGCCAATTCGTGGTGGCCACCTTGCCTGTTGAAAGGAAAACACAGCTTTAATAAAGTGGGGGTGGGGTGATGGTCTGACTGGTTAAAGGGGTGGCTTGGCTTATTTATTTGTTACAAAAAAAAAAAAGGATTAGAAGAAGTGTAGACAGTGTAATGCATAGGGTAAAATCCACCGTAAAGCCCGCAGCAGACAAAATCTGCCATGTGTGGCCATACCCTGTACAGTGCAGTTTTTGACCTGCTATATCAATAAGAAAATGATATTTTGTAATTTTTATGCTGTTTTGCAAAAAGCACATTAAATCCTGCATGTGTGAATAGTGCCTTGCTGTATAGTCAAACCCTATTAGCGAATTCAGGCTTAATAGACATGGGTCCTTATTGCATCTTCTAGATCAGGGGTAGGGAACCTCCGGCTCTCCAGCTGTTGTGAAACTACAACTCCCAGCAAGCATACTCGCTCTGCTCTTCTAAGAACTCTCATAGAAATGAATGAAGCATGCTGGGAATTGTAGTTTCACAACAGCTGGAAAGCCGGAGGTTCCCTACCCCTGTTCTAGATGGAGCAGAAAAAGTGCCAGAGACAAATTCTCCCACTCCGGACCCCTTATTTTGTACATAGCCCACTGATTGTCAGACATATCACATGTGAATATATCCTTAGACGATATGGCAATAATGCAGACAACACTGACGATAAATAGCAGGTATTTCTCAAATATGTCAACTAATATATAATTACCGTACATCCACTTCAACCACAGGAAGTAATATTGAATTTCGACTCTAATCGCACACCGGCATTCAGCCATCCATCTTGCACACGTTTCTGGCATTCATCTCATTTGTCATCAGTACAACATACAAGCATGAGAGGAATGTGGAACCTGATATGTTTGGCATGGAGAAACGCATAATGGCGCCTCCCTATTAACGTTATAAACGACACTTGCTATAGATGTAAAAAAAAATTATATATATATATATATATATATATATATATATATATATATATATATATATATATATATATATATATATATATATAATACAATACCATACCATTCCCCACTGCAGGAATAGAAGGAAATTAAAGAACAAAGAAAATGTGCCAATGATTTGTTCCTAGTCAGAAGAAAAGTTGCTAGTGATATTTATTTCAAGAAACTCAATTTATGTTCAACTGAAGATTTGCACGAGGACTAGTAATGAGAGGGTATCTTACAGTGGTGCTTGAAAGTTTGCGAACCTTTAAGAATTTTCTATATATCTCCAGGAAGAACATTGCTGCCCATCTGCAGTTTACTAAATATCATTAAGACAAGCTAGAAAGCTATTGACCAATGTTTTGAGGACAGATGAGACCAAAATAGAACTTTTTGATTAAAATGAGAAGCATTGTTTGGAGAAAGGAAAATCCCATCTGTGAAACACAGCGGTGGTAGTATCATGGTTTGGGACTGCTTTGCTACATCTGGGCCGGGGTGCTTGCCATCATTGATGGAACAATGAACTCTGAGGCAAACTCTGAAGCAAAATGTCAGGATGTTTGTTGGTGAGCTGAATCTCAAGAGAATGTGGGTCACGTAGCAAGACAATGACCCTAAGCACACAACTCATTCTATCAAAGAATAGTTGAAGTGTAACTGGCATTTCACTACCAAAAATGAAATTCCAAACATATGTGATGCTAAAGGGCAAATATTCATAAAGCTTTATTTTTCTGTTACCTTTCTGATGTCTGTATTCAGCCCTTAGCAACCATATTTCTCTGTGCCTCTATTTCAGCATCTTCCTAAAATGGCCTCTGCTGCTCTTCCTGTGGTGATGTTTGCCCTGTTCTTGAGGCCATCCTGTATTTCCGTCACTTCCCATAAGCCTTTGCTCTCCTCACATGAACTAGCAGGACCAATCAGAATGCAGATACCCTCCCCCACTACCCCCGAGCAGTGTGTATCCTCTCACATACAGCTAACCAGAGACATGCCCTGCAATTACATGAAATCAGTAAGCATTTGTTTTAGCCCCTTTTTACCAGCGGGGGTGGGGGTGGTGGAAAGGGGTTGTTGCTTTAGCTGCTCATGTCTCTGGTTTTGTACAAGATATGGGCTTTGTATTATCTGAAAGTTGACATTCCAAGCTTTCAGACTATACCAGAATGACATAAATCTGTTCAGTACAGGGAAAGATATCACTGATAGAAATCATGATGCTGTGAATGAAGCTGAAAGTTAAAATAAAAGCAGATTTTGGGTCTATTCACACGTCCTGAAAATGGAACCGCATCAGTTCCGCAATATTGCGGAACGGGTGCGGACCCATTCATTTTCAATTGGGCCACAAAAGATGCGGCGGCATCCGCACTTCCGGTCCTTGGCCCTGCACAAAAATAGAACATGTCCTATTCTTGTTCACAACCACGGACAACAGGCATTTCTATTATGGAGCTGGCCATGTGCGGTCCGCAAAAATGCGGAACGCACATGGCCGCTGTCCGTGTTTTGCGGATTCGTGATTTGCGGACGTTTGAATGAAGACTTTACCTGCGATTATTCCTGAATCGATTTCTAACAGTGATTTCTCCTCTGTTGCTTGGACTTTAGCTGTCATTCTAGTCTGTATGAAAGCCTGGAAAAAAACCTGTCAGCTTTCAAACAAGACCAGTTGCATGTTTCTAGCTGCTACCATTGAGGAGATATCACCATCTAAAGCAGCCCTCCCCCCTCCACTTTCTGCAGCCCAGGCACTCAGGGCTGAGCTCCTCCTCCCAGTGCTGATCCGTCTCTTGTTTATAATACAGAGGAGACAGCCTGCACATGACAACACTTTGAGATTAGAGCTGCTGAATAGGAAAGTAGCATGCATTTGTGGGAGTTATTGTCAGGTAAAACTGAAAATGATCAAATTTTAAAGCACAAAAGCATTTATACAGCAGGGTGTACTATACCATTAGGGTATAACAAAATGAAACGGCAGTTACACTTTAAAGAAGAATAAAGTTAAAGCTTTGAAATGGCCAAGTCAATGTTCTGACCTTAATCCAATAGAAATGTTGTGGAAGGACCTGAAGCGAGCAGTTCATGAGAAGAAACCACCAACATAACAAAGCTAAAGCTATTTTTTACGGAGGAATGGACTAAAATTCCTCCAAGCCAATGTGCAGGACTATTCAGCAATTACCAGAAATATTTAGTTAGTTAGTTATTGCTGCACAGTAAGGGGTCACACCAGATACTGAAAGTAGAGGTTCACATACTATTGTCACTTACAGACATTTGATCTAATATTTTTTGATTATTTGTTTGACTTTATTATTTTTATCTACTCTTAGGACTTGTGTAATAATCTAATGTAGTTTTAGGTTAAATTTATGCAGAAATATAGAAAATTCTGAAGCACCTTCAAGCACCACTGTATACGGTCATTATACAGGGTGGCCCACGATAAAGTAGTCCACCTCCAGTGATAGTATGACAAGATGAACAAGCAAGTTGTTTTTTTTTTTTTTTTTTTAATAACCAAAGATGTCACAAAAGATGCTGAAAAAAAAGATGCTGGGGAACGTGGTGGCCATAACTACTTGCTCACAGTAAACAGTCCATGAACCCGTGCAAGTGAGTTCCTTGAGGTGTTGCATGTTGCAAGAAGCAAGACTATTTTTCTTCTGCAGCGTCACTGTTGAAGAGCTGCAAGCAGTATCAGCCAACATAATCCGACGTGCGCAAAGATGAATAGATGTGAACGGTTACCACTTTCAGCATCTTTTGTGTCTTGTGGGCAATTAAAAATAAATAAATAAATCCACTTGCTCGTTCTTCTTGTGATACTACTGTATCCTTGGAGGCGGCCTATTTTTTTCATGGGCCACCCTGTAGAATTACATGTTGATAACATGCACATGGCTTAGTCAAAGATATCAAATTTTAAAAGGGGTTTCAAGACAGAAAAAATGTACTGCAAATGATGGAATAATACGGCATACATATAGGAGTGTACCATGTTGTATGCCCTACATAGTAATCTACACATTGTAATGTACCCCATTCAGAAATTTCAAAGCCTTCCACCAGTTCTTGACCGCACCTTTGGACCAGAAGTTCTACAGGTCTTTTTGTCCAAGGATCCAGAGCTGTGGTCATGTGACTATGTAACAAAGGTAGAGGACATCGGCAGGCTTGTGGGGAGGATGACCCCAAGGAGGGAGCAGCACCCAAGGAGGTGCAACTTGGAACCCGGGAAGGAACCTTTTTGGCCACATGGTATGCTCACTTCTTAACACAGAAAGAAGGAAGGAGCAGTTTATCTTAAGAAGGCCTACAGGATTACTGGTTCAAAAACAAGGGGGCCCAAGAACTGATGAAAGGTTATGGAATTTACAAATAATGTACATGACAAACCTGTATATTGTGCTAGAGGCATCACTTGCAACACTTTTTTCTAGTGGACAAGCTCTGTAAATCACACTCTCCACAGTTAATATTTTGAGAATGTTTGAAATGTAGAATGATATAATTATGAAAATACAGATAATACAGTCTTTGTGCTAGACTTTGTTTACACCACATTTGTGATGTTTTCTTCGGGTATATGCTGTATACATTCAACATGTCCACAGGCCAGGGGTCAGCACCCTCCAGAATGCAAACTGTTGTGAAACTACAACTCCCAGTATGCTCCATTCACTTCTACAGGAGTCTCTGAGAACAGCTGAGCAAGTGTGCATGCTGGGAGCTGCAGTTTAACAACAGCTGGGGTGATGGAGGCTGCTAACCCCTGCTATAGGGTATAATCAGGGGCGGTCTTGGGCACCACGCATCCTATTCATTTGCGTGGGGCCCCCGACGTCTAAGGGGGCCCCCACGCTCCGCTGTTGTGCCCAAGACCGCCCGCCCTCCTAATAAATTCTGGGGGGCCCAGCAGGGATGGCCAATACAAGTGAGCGCTTCCATTAAGGAAGCGCTCACTTGTATGTAGGGACCCCCCATCATCCCACCCAGCCACATAAGAGTAAAATAAAAAAGCTTTCTTACCTGTCCTGCGGCTGCCCTCCGGTCCGGCGCTCCACTGTCTTCCCTGGCCGGCGTGCACTATGACCTGACGCTGCGCAGCGTCAGGTCATAGTGCGCGCCAGCCAGGGAAGAGAGTGGAGCGCCGGACCGGAGGGCAGCCGCAGGACAGGTAAGAAAGCTTTTTTATTTTACTCTTATGTGGCTGGGTGGGATGATCTGAGGTCTGATGGCGGCACAATAAGCTGATCTGAGGTTTGATGGGGGCCCCATGAGCAGCTCTGAGGTCTGATGGGGCACAATATGCTGCTCTGAGGTCTGATGGGGGCACATTACGCTGATCTGAGGTCTCATGGGGGCACAGTGGGATGATCTGAGGTCTGATGGGGGCACAATACGCTGATCTGAGCTCTGATGCGGATACATTAAGCTGATCTGAGGTCTGATGGGGGCACATTTTGCTGATCTGAGGTCTGATGGGGGCACATTTTGCTGATCTGAGGTCTGATGGGGGCACAATACGCTGATCTGGGGTCTGATGGGGGAACAATACGATGATCTGAGGTTTGATGGGTGCCCCATGAGCAGTTCTGAGGTCTGATGGGGCACAATATGCTGCTCTGAGGTCTGATGGGGGCACAATACGCTGCTCTGAGGTCTCATGGGGGCACATTACGCTGGTCTGAGGTCTCATGGGGGCACATTACGCTGGTCTGAGGTCTCATGGGGGCACATTCTGCTGATCTGAGGTCTCATGGGGGCACATTCTGCTGATCTGAGGTCTCATGGGGGCACATTACCCTGATCTGAGGTCTCATGGGGGCACATTACCCTGATCTGAGGTCTCATGGGGGCACATTACCCTGATCTGAGGTCTCATGGGGGCACATTACCCTGATCTGAGGTCTCATGGGGGCACATTACGCTGATCTGAGGTCTCATGGGGGCGCATTGTTAAAAAAGTCTTTGATGTGTGTGTGTGTGTGTGGGGGGGGGGGGGGGGGTGTCATTGGGGAGGGGGGCGTGTCATCAGAGGGCATGTCATCAGAGGGCGTGTCATCAGGGGCGTGACGCGTCATTGGGGGGGGGGGGGGCCCCCCGGACATAACTTCGCTTAGGGCCCCAGAAATGCCAAGACCGCCCCTGGGTATAATGGCCTGCTGTACGGTCAATCGGCGGTGTGAACATGACCTTGCACTAAGGTTTTCATTTGTATATTTCCTTGTTTATATCTTTGTACATTTCAAACATTCTAAAATTATTATTATACGTAATTATTATCAAATTATTATTTATACTTCGGGAGAGAAGAACTTTGGCTCCACTGAGCCAATACACTTTAATGCTTTACTGAAAGAGCATTAAAATCGAAGTATTTGAACTAATCGACTTCGGTTCTATGGTCCGAAGGTCGATTTGCTCAAGCCTAGTTTGAACCAAAAGGAACTGTGGGTGGCAATCATTTGACTCACTATGTTATGCTGTTTTGACTAGTGGACCTGCATTTTTTGATGAAATGGGCAAGACAATGTCCTCATTAAGATGAAAGGCCAATATGAATTTAAGCAAAAATGTGGGAACCGGTCGGAGGACAACCTTGTCCTGGTGAAGCACCAAGAAGGAGTTACACGAAATGGCCACCAGTTCTGGAACTCTATCGATAAATGTGATGGCGACAAAGAAAGCTACTTTGAATGAGAGAAAGTGAAAAGGTCTTCTAAGAGTTCAGGGAGGCCTCTACAGAACGCCTAGGACAAGGCTGAAGTCCCATGGAAGTAAGGGAAATCAGTAAGGGGATGCTGCATGGAAAAAGGTTTGAACCACCAAACTGGAAGCTAGAGGCCGATAAAACGCTGAGACCAGTGGGGACCTAGAGAACTTCAGAATGGGAGCAGTGGATCAGTGTGATGAGGATTACCTCTTTCTTTTCATGCCTTTTTTATTTTTTAAATACTGCCCAGAACTAGCTATGAGCAAACTTGTATTTTCAAGTTTGGCATACAAAGGTTCAGGTTATCTAAGAATTCCGTTATGGATTCCACTACCATGGGCCATAACTTATGGTCTGTGGTAGTGGAATCTATAACGGAATTCTTAGATAACCTGAACCTTGTACACTGAACTCAAAATCACAAGTTCGCTCAACACTACCCAGAACATGAAAGAACTATGCGATCCCTACCTTGCATAGTCAATGGGCGTTTTCCCAGCAGAATCAGGTGTGCCTGGGTCTGCACCGTAGACTGTGAGGAGCTCAGCCTGTAATATCTGTCCTGCTTTTGCTGCCACATGAAGAGGTGTACTTCCCTTTTCCTGCAAAAACATTATCAAAGTTATACATTATCTGTTCAATAAAGTAGATTAAACGTAGGTGATAGATCTATTGAGGAAGAGAGGGTAGTTTTCAGAACCAACACAACAAAACTGCAACATTTGACCTCAGACCTCAAATCTTATACCGCAACACCCAATTCCTGCCTACAAACATATCAAAAACTATTATAGCGCAGTGAGTACGAGCAGGAGCGCACATTGCTGCTCCTACCCGTGCTCCCTGGACTATTACTACCCTGTACCCATCTACTATGCCAGGATTAGCTGAGCGGAGCGGGCTCCTGCTTCTGCCTGCTCCGCTAAGCTAAGAGCTGACATGCTCTGAAGATTGATATGGGGGTCTGATCTTAGGTGTGATAAAGTCATCTGATTTGAGGTCTGATATGGGGGCTGATCTGAAGTCTGATGAAGATTGGGGGTCTGTTCTGAGGAAAATATTTTTTTCTTTTACTTTCCTCCTCTAAAACCTGTGTAAGCCTTATCAGGTGCGTCTTATCAACCGTAATTAACAAAGCGGTTCACTTACTTTTTCTCCCTGCACTGTGGAAAGTCACCTAATATGCTCAATAAAAGAGACATGAACTGTCTGTGTGTTATTAGTTTAGTTAAGATTGTTTGCCAAGAATTGCGACTTGGATAAATCAGACCACATTTTTATTAGTAATAAATGCAGAAATCCAGGTAATTCCCTTACTTTTTGTTGCAAATGTACCTTCAGATCAGCACTATAAATCATACATTCCGACCCAGACTGCCACTCACTGATATAACCAACAGGAACACTATAGCAGCAGTGGATACTAATTCCTTAACATCGATTATACAGATTACTAAAAGCATTAGCTGCCAGTGCCCATAATCCTATTTGAGTGGCTTCAGTCCAAAATGACTTAAACACTAGCACTTAGTATACAAGCAGGAACTTACCGGATTAAAAAAATTTGCTTGTGCTCCTAGGGATAAGAGCCGCAGACAGGTCTCTAGGTTACCGGTCCTAACACTTGAATGAAGTTGCTGAATACAAAAGGAAAAAAAAAAAAAGAAGTTGAAGAGATAATCAAAATGATATGTAGACCGTCAACCTTAACCCTGGGCCTGTTTTCACCTTCCTGCCCAGGCCATTTTTTGCAAATCTGACATGTGTCACTTAATGTGGTAATAACTTTGGAAAGCTCTTACTTATCCAGGCCATTCTGAGACTGTTTTCTCGTCACATATTGTGCTTCACGACAGTAGTAAATTTGTGGCAAAATATTTAATTTTTATTTATAAAAAAAATACCAAATTTACCAAAAATATGGAAACATTTGCAAATTTCAATTTCTCTACTTTCAAAATACATAGTAATACCTCCAAAAATAGTTATTATTTTACATTCCCTATTTGTATACTTTATGTTGGCATCATTTTATAAATGTAATTTTACTTTTTTGGGACGTTAGAAGGATTAGAAGTTTAGAAGCCATTTTTCAACAAAATTTCCAAAACCATTTTTTTGAGCACCAATTCAGTTCTAAAGTGATTTTTAGGGGATTATGTAATGGAAACCACCCATAAATGACCCATTTTAGAAACTATACCCCTCAAATTATAAAAAAAACTGATGTTACAAACTTTGTTAACCCTTGAGGTGTTCCACAAGAATTAAAGGAAAATGGAGGTGAAATTTCAAAATTTCACTTTTTTGGTAGATTATTCATGTTAATTTTTTTCTTGCAACACAGCAAGGGTTAACAGCAAACTAAACCTCAATATACATTGCTCTGATTATGCAGTTTACAGAAATACCCCATATGTGGTGGTAAACGTCTCTATGGGTTTGTGGCAGTGGTCAGAAGAAAAGGAGCGCCATACGAATTTTGGAGGCAGATTTTGCTAGAATGTTTTTTAGGCACCATTTTGTAATTGAGAGACCCGGATGTACCCCTACAGTGGAAACCCTCAAAAATTTACCCCATTTTGGAAACTACACCCTTCAAAGAATATATTAAGGGGGGTACTGACCACTTTGACCCCCGTAAGCGTTTTATGGAATTTGGAAACACTTGGCTGTGAAAATGAAAAGTTTCATTTCTTCCAATAAAATGTTTTCATTTTCACAAGGGGTAACAGGAGAAAAGCAGTCCATAATTTGTTCCCCATTTTCTCCTGAATACGGCAACACCCCATATGTGGTGGTAAACTGCTGTGGGGGCACATGGCAGGACTCAGAACAGAAGGAGCGCCATATGGATTTTGCTTCACAGATTTTGATGGATTGGTTTGCGGGAGCCATTGATTTTTATTTTTTTGAGTTATTGTCTTATATGGGGACTCATTTTTTGCGGGATGAGGTGACTTTTCATTGGTACCATTTTGGGGTACATATGCTTTAAAGATCGCGTGGTATTACACTTTTTGTGAGGCAAGAGGAAAAAAAAAAATGTCGGTTTTCGCCTAGTTTTTCTCATGTAATATTTTTATAGAGCAGGATGTTATGGACGTGGCGATACCCAATATGTCTAACATTTTTATTTGTTAAATTTTACACATTAGATTTATTTTTGAACAGAATAAAAAATAATTGTGTGTTCCCATTTTCTGAGAGCCATATTTTTTTTATTTTTCTGGCGATTGTCTTAGGTAGGGTCTCATTTTTTGCGAGACAAGATGACGGTTTGATTGGTACCATTTTGGGGTAAATACGCCTTTTTGATGCCTGCTATTACACTTTTTGTGAGGTTAGGTGACTATGAGGCTGTTTTGTCATAGTTTTTTTTCAAATTTTTTTTACATAGTTGACCTGAGGGGGAATATAATGTGATATTTTTATAGAGCAAGTTGTTACGGACGCGGCGATACCCAATATGTCTACCATTTTTATTTTTGGAAAGTTTTACACATTAGATGCATTTTTGAACAAAATAAAATATTTTTTTGTGTTGCCATTTTCTGAGAGCCATATTTTTTTTAATTTTTCGAGCGATTGTCTTAGGTAGGGTCTCATTTTTTGCGGGACAAGATGACGGTTTGATTGGTACCATTTTGGGGTACATACGCTTTTTTGATCACCAATGGCTGTTTTGGCACAGTTTTTTTTTTGTTTTTTTACTGCGTTCACCTGGCGGGGTGGATCATGTGATATTTTTATAGAGCCGGTCGATACGGACGCGGCGATACCTAATATGTCTATTTTTATTTTTTTCCCTATTTTTTACAATTTTTTTTACTTTATTTTGTGAAAAGGACGCTTTTTTTTTTTTTACTTGAAACTTAATTTTTTTTTTACACTTTATTTTTTTACTTTTTTTAACTCTTTTTCACATTTTTTTACTTTGGGGGGGGTCTGATCCCCTTTACAATACATAGATAAAATAGGGAACGGAGTAGCTTGTTCAAGAGTGAACTTTTCACTTTACAGTGCATTCAGAAGGTGCACTTAAAACTGCACTACAAAAATGCATAAAAAACATTTTTCTGAGGTTTTTGGTGTGGTTGTGGCTTTACAGGTGAAACACATTTAACATGTTTCAGCTTTCCTCTCACATAGCCATATGAGGGCTTATTTTTTGAGGGACAAGTTGTACTTTCTAATGGCACCCTTTACTGTTGCATACAACGTAGTGTGAAGCTGGAAAAAAAATTCAGATGGGGTGGAATTAGAAAAAAAAAAAAAAAACACAATTCTACCACAGTTTTATGGGTTTTGTTTTTACAGAGTTTGCTCTGTGGTAAAACTGACCTGTTACCTTTATTCTCTGGGTCAGTAAGATGACAACAATACCACATTTATATAGTTTTTCTTGTGTTTTAATACTGAAAATAATACCTGTTGGAAAAAATATTTTTTTTGTTACATCGCCATATTCTGACCCCCATAACTTTTGATGTTTTTTCCCTTTATGCCATATGAGAAATATTTTTATACTTTACTAGTATGAGGGCGTTTGCATACGGCGATGCCTATGATGTGAATTTTTTTTTAATTGCTTTATTATTTTGATTTTGGGTAAAGGGAGGTAATTTGAATGTTTATATTTTTAAAAACCTTTATTTCTTTTACTTTTTTTTTGATCATCATGCGATCATCAGATTGCTTCTCTCATACACTCCAATGCACTAGCACCAGAGTCTATAAGTATTTCCCTATGTTCCTATAGAGCTCCATGGGAACATAGTTGAGACAGCCTCGGATTGTTCAGGGGGACCGATACTGCTGCAAAGAATGAATGTCTCTCCCAATCGCCACTAGGGGGAGCCGTTCCAGCCCCTGAAGAATTGCACTTTTGGGGGGTTTTTTTACCACGGCACCTGAAGGGTTAAATGTCTGCAACTGGCAATATGTCAAGACACAGACATTAGCCCCGGGTGTCTGCTGTTTAAAAAAACAGGCACCCAGTGGCTGTGACATCCACTGCACTTGTGAGCGGGAACCGTATTTAAATACACGACTTCCTGTGGGCAGTCTGAAAGGGGCTAAAGAGGACCTGTAACCTCTCCTGACATATGTCTTAGCAACTACCTATATATGCACTACCCCTTGGAACAAAAATTCTAGAGAATCTATTCCTAGGACTTTATGATGTGCCATTCCTTTATCTTTCCTACTAGAAGTTATGACTGAAGTACTAGCAGTTTGCAATGAAGGTACAGATGGGTGTTACCAGTTAGGGGTGTGTCCCATCTGAACCTTCATACCAAACTGCTGGTCATTCATTCATAATTTCTAGCAGGAATAATAAAAGAATAGCACATCACAGAGTTATAAGCATAGATGTTCCAGAACGCTCCCGTTATTACATAGAGTATGCAAGTAGTTACTAAAACAGACTTGTCAGGAGAAGTTACGGGTTCTCTTTAAAGCTATTGTCTGATAGGTGCGGGTCCCAGACGTGGAGAACAGAGCACGGAAAGTTGAGGAGGGCAAACTGCTTGGCTATTTCCGTCGGCCCCATAGAAATGAATGGGAGCGGTGGCCTCACATGCGCGGTGCGCTCCCATTCACTTCTATGGGAGCAGCGGAGAGCTGCGCCTGGTGGTGGCCGGACCACTGGAAACCCGGGGTCCTCCAGCCACAACTCTCTCTGCTCCGTTCTTGTTGTAGGTGCAGGTACCAGAGCAGGGACCCGCACGTATCAGACAATGGGGGCATATTCTAGCGATATGCCCCCATTGTCAGTGATGGGAATAACCCTTTAATCCCAGCCCTATGTAAAACCTGAATGTGTAATATTCAGCAATGTAAATGCAGCAGGTATTCAGAACACATTGTGTAGCGTACATTATGCTAGACATATCCTTTCTTCACAGATCAGTGAGCCAGAGTTCAGGATATTTGCGATAACAAGACAGGACTGGCCAACCGATTTTTTTTCTCTTTTTTTTCAGAAGAATGCTGATTGAGGAAGAAAAATGTTTACCTTACTAAGATCTTTGGCTGTAACACTATCATCATCTCGACAGGGTAAACGGTGAACAAATGCCAGCATTTGATATTTCGCTCTTATAAACTCAGCTTTGTTTGGGCTGTAAGCAAAAATTACAAATTTAGGGACTTCTTCCCAAATAAATAAGCATAATCACATTACTGTCCTCTGAATTCTTACTTCCTTTTCCAGAAGTACAAAGTTCTAGCATTATAAAATGACACACAACGACATTCTACACATAGAAATCAATGGTCTACTGCACAGCTGCAAAGGAAACCGGTTGTTTTAGATACAGTATACACACACACATATTGATTATGCCATATATATCTATTTCCAAGATACAAGAACAGCTTGCAGTAATTCCAGGAATGTGTACAGGTATTTGCCTCTGAGGTTCAATACACACAGCTATACGTAAATCTTGTATCATGGAAAAGGATACAACTGAATGTAATATATACCTATGGCATAATCAATATGTAACAAGCATATGTCACCAGTATTGGAGTGGCCTACTAAAGGGAATCTCTCACCACATATTAATTGAAATGCCTTTTCAGCCGTGCGCTTGCCTGCTGACTCCAACACACTTTGTGCCATCTCAATCTGTGGCCCCATTGCAGAGAAATTCATGTTCTTATTTTATACAAATGACCTGCTTGGTGCAGAGTGCATCGCCGTTGCACCTAAAGTTCCACTCTCTTTCCATGTTGGCCACGCCCCCCAGCTTTGAGAGACATTGCCAAGCTGTGTTGACGTCATCACGCCTGGCTCTAAACTTTTGTGCTTACACATTTGCCCTGGGAATCGGTGCATGAGCAGTACAAGCCAGAAGCTTGCAGAATGAATCTGTAATGTGCATGTGATGATGTTAATATTTCCAGGGTGCACAGCAACATCATTGGCCACAAAAACCAAAGTTAGAAATCACTCTAAAGTAGTGGTGGACTGCCCATACAACCTACAGGGAAATTTCACAGTGGGCCAATACCAAGGGGGCCACCCAAGGCCTCCTCATGGCTGTAGCAGGTACATAAAGCTCTGATGCTCTGAGCACTAATGTAGGAGCATCAAGTGATTATGTTCCTGACCATCAGCTGCAGGTGCCTTCCTAGGTTCAACTTTATCGCTGCCCTCAGGATGATGATTTAGTTTCATACTGTGGTGCAGGTAGCATTTTTTATGCTGCACTGTGGTATTTGGTTCTGCTGGGCCAGTATCTTGCTCTGCACTGTGGTATTTGGTTCTGCAGGGGAAGTATCTTGAGCTGCACTGTGGTATTTGGTTCTCCTGGAACGGTGTATTGTCCTGCACTGTGGTATTCAGTTCTGCTGGGGCGGTGTCTAGTGCAGCAGTGTGGTACAGTATTTGGTTCTGCGCAGACGGTACTTTGTGCTGCACTGTGGCATTTGATTCTCCTGGGACGGTATCTTGCGCTGCACTGTGGTATTTAGTTCTGCTAGGGGCGGTATCTTGTGCTGCACTGCGGTATTTAGTTCTGCTGGGGCAGTATCTTGTGCTGCACTGTAGTATTTGGTTCTGCAGGGGCAGTATCTTGTGCTGCACTGTAGTATTTGGTTCTGCAGGGGCAGTATCTTGTGCTGCACTGTAGTATTTGGTTCTGCAGGGGCAGTATCTTGTGCTGCACTGTAGTATTTGGTTCTGCAGGGGCAGTATCTTGTGCTGCACTGTGGTATTTAGTTCTGCTAAGGGCGGTATATTGTGCTGCACTGTAGTATTTGTTCTGCAGGGGCAGTATCTTGTGCTGCACTGTGGTATTTAGTTCTGTTGGGGCAGTATGTTGTCCTGCACTGTGGTATTTGGTTCTGCTGGGGCGGTATCTTGAGCTGCACTGTGGTATTTGATTCTCCTGGGACGGTATCTTGCGCTGCACTGTGGTATTTAGTTCTGCTAGGGGCGGTATCTTGTGCTGCACTGCGGTATTTAGTTCTGCTGGGGCAGTATCTTGTGCTGCACTGTAGTATTTGGTTCTGCAGGGCAGTATCTTGGCTGCACTGTAGTATTGGTTCTGCAGGGGCAGTATCTTGTGCTGCACTGTAGTATTTGGTTTGCAGGGCAGTATCTTGCTGCACTGTGGTATTTAGTTCTGCTAAGGGCGGTATATTGTGCTGCACTGTAGTATTTGGTTCTGCAGGGGCAGTATCTTGTGCTGCACTGTGGTATTTAGTTCTGTTGGGGCAGTATGTTGTCCTGCACTGTGGTATTTGGTTCTGCTGGGGCGGTATCTTGAGCTGCACTGTGGTATTTGGTTCTCCTGGAACGGTTGTATTGTGCTGCACTGTGGTATTTGGTTCTGCTGGGGCTGTATCTTGTGCTGCACTGCTTATTTGGTTCTGCTGGGGCGGTATCTTGTGGCTGCACTGTGGTATTTAGTTCTGCTAAGGGCAGTATCTTGTGCTGCACTGTAGTATTTGGTTCTGCTGCGGCGGTATCTTGTGCTGCACTGTGGTATTTAGTTCTGCTGGGGCGGTATCTTGTGCTGCACTGTGGTATTTAGTTCTGCTGGGGCGGTATCTTGTGCTGCACTGTGGTATTTAGTTCTGCTGGGGCGGTATCTTGTGCTGCACTGTGGTATTTAGTTCTGCTGGGGCGGTATCCTGTGCTGCACTGTGGTATTTGGTTCTGCTGGGGCGGTATTTTGTTCAGCACTATAGCATTGCAGGCCCTACCTACACGTGCTGCCTACTTGTGTTGCCCTGACCTCTGTCAGTTTGGACCCACCTACAACATGGGGCCACTTGTAGGTTTTTTCCAGGGCCACTTTAAGTTCCCAGTCTACCCCTGCCCTAAAGCGGGTGTTCAGGACTTAAAACTGTATACTCCAGGACTAAATCTTTTCTCTATGTAACTGGAGGTATACCAACCTGCAGAATACAAAAAAAATAAAAAAGTAGAGGTAGAAACAAAGTAGAAAACAGCTTTGACTTACTGCAACTTATCCTGGGGATTGGCTTTCCGCTTTCCACTCATTATGGATGCTGGGTCCAGCAAAGAATGTTCCCATATTGAATTCGCCCCATTACTATACAAGGTCTGTACCATCTAAATACCAACATAAAACACCTTATAAGTATACATTAGTGCAACATTATATAGTTGTCAATAGTTAACTCTATGACTTGCTGCAGACGTCCTGAAGAAAGGATCTCCCAAAAGTAATATAAAAGGAGTTTTCTGGGCTTAAAGGGGTTTTCTGTGTTTATGCAAATTAAGCTTAAGCATCATATAAGTTTAGCTTTAAATTTGCTACAACTATGCCTAATTAAAGCAACCCATTGAGGTCTAAATACAGCTTTAGTCTACATTCACACGACCGTTGTTTTCACGGTCTCCGAGCCACATATTTTGCGGCTCAGATCGGGACCCATTCTTTTCTATGGGGCCACAAAAGATGCAGACAGCACACCGTGTGCTGTCCGCATTCGTTGCTCCGTAGCGCGGCCCCGCAAAAAAAAAAAAAAAAAAAATATAGAACAGGTCCTATTCTTGTCTGCAATTGCGGACAAGAATAGGCATTTCTATGATCGCCACGGCATGTGTGGTCCACAAATTGTGGAACGCACATGGGCCACATGGGCCGGTAGCAGTGTTTTGCAGATCCGCAAAGCACAACGGTTGTGTGGATGTAGCCTAAAAGGTTGGGCAGTATTAGGTATTCGGATAGGTCATCAATATCAGATCGGTGGTGGCCTAGCTCCTGGCTAATGGGGGTCACAGCGCTTGTGCAACCTCTAAAAATATTCATCATAATGCCATCTAGATTGCAGTGTAATTACACCTTCCTCTACCAGTCAAACTGGAGAGGAATGTGTAATTACGCTGCAAAGCCACGACAATATAGATCTGGGATACTCAACCTGTGGCCCTCCAGCTGTTGTAAAACTACAACTCCCATCATGCTTGTCTGTAGGCTGATAGCTGTAAACTTTCCGGGCATGCTGGGAGTTGTAGTTTTGCAGCAGCTGGAGGGCCGCAGGTTGGGCATCCCTGATATAGATGAAGTGCAGGTAAACATTCAAGAGGATGCAGCACTTGCACAAGTGCCATGACATCTTCAATCAGCTGATTGGCAGGGGATACCAGGAGCCAGACCCCCACAGATCTGATACTGATGACCTGAGAATATGTCATCAATATCCTGACACTGCAAAACCCCTTTGAAGGGACTGTTCCATTACAAAACCTATCCACAGAATAGTGGGTAAGTGCCGGATTGACTGGTGTTCAACCGATGGAGTCTCTGCAGATCACTATAATAAGGGCTAATGGAGCAGCAGACATGCATGAGCACTGCCACTCCATTCAACCATACAGTATGCGACTACCAGGGATAGCCAAGTACAAGCACTCAGCTATACAGAATGTCAGAAAATCCCTTTAAAAGGTGAGTGAACGCCTGCGCTTACTGTGTGGTAAATAGTGTCACTCCAGTCCCAATGTAATGGGCAGGGGGTGCGAAACCGTAAGGACCATACTTCCCCATAGTAAGTGTCATTCACTACTATAGAAAGCAGGTGTGCAGACCTTGATGTACAGTCGCTATGCTCCAGTCCTGTTATCACATGGAGGTCAAAGATCTCCAGTCCAGACGGGTGTTTGACCCTACTCAGAAATCACGTCAGGACATAAACGCTGAAAATTACATAAAACACGAGTGTTTACCTGTCTTAAAGGGGTTTTCCAGGATTTTATTACTGATGACCTATCCTCAGGATAGGTCATCAGTATCTGATCGGTGGGCGTCGGACACCCGAGACCCACGCCGATCAGCCGTTTGAGAAGGCACCGGTGCTCCAGTGAGCGCCGCAACCTTCTCTTAGCTTTTCCTAGGCCAGTGATGTCACATTCATCGGTCACGAGGCCTAGGAGCGCAATACCAAACACAGCCACTGTACCTTCTCGAACAGCTAATCGGCGAGGGTCCTGGGTGATCAGATACTGATGACCTATCCTGAGGATAGGTCATCAGTAGTAAAATACTGGAAAACCCCTTTAACTCCAAGCTGTATATTTTATTTTTTGGGCATTGTTAAAGAGCTTTCATTCCGCTACATATGTCTTTTATGGTTCTGTAGCAAAAGTCTAGTATGGGTGTCAAAAGGGAGGAGCGGATGCTTTGCTATCTAATAACAGGTTTTTAGAGGTAGGGGCTCTCTCTGTCACCTTCCCCCCCTTCCTGTGTGGTAAGAGGGGCTAACTGTGACGTACAGATCTGCTAAGTACTGGAGACTCAAGCAGGTAGGTTCTTATAGGGTGTATTGCAATTTATCACTGAAGGGAATAGAGGATTGCCCATTTATAACTCCTACTCAGGCTTAAAAAAAAAAATGGAACAGTATGGTTTTGAAAAAAAAAAAAAAAAAAAAAGAATTACAAGAAACTACACATTATCGGTTGCAACACGAGCCATACAAAGTTCTATTATGTATTAAATATGACAGAATTGCTGCTCATTGTTCATTCTCCTAGAAATGGTATAAAATGCAACCAATAAAGGTACAGTGCAAAAGTTGTAACGCATTGCATTAAAAATACTATACACATTAGGAATTTCTAGAATTCTACTGTTCTGCACAATACGTCAATTTTACCATAAAGTCAACAGCACAAAAAAGAAAGGAAAAAAAAAAAAAAAACCCTAAATAACTCGAGCAGACCCCATTCACTGTTGCTCACATGGACAAGCACTACCTGTAGTAAGCCTGAACCATTTACCTGTAGTAAGGTAGGAGGCCATGGCGTGTGTTTAAGATGTCTGACTTGTGAGATATGTCGCCCCAGGCTCCGGTGTACACTACAGCATTCGTCACATATCAGTACACCTCTGTTAATAGATGCCCAGCGAGGATCTGCAAAGAAAAGCAAAATATGCAGTAGTACGGAATTTCTCTTAAAGGGGTTGTCTTTAAATATCACGTAGAGAAAGTTAATACAAGCCACTTACTAATGTATTGTTATTGTCCATATTGTTTCCTTTGCTGGTTTGATGCATTTTTCCATCACATTATACACTGCTTGTATCCAGGGGGTTATAACCACCCTGTAGTCCAGCAGCAGTGGCTGTGCTTGCACACCATAGAAAAAAAGGGCTGGTGCTTTTTCGTACAGCAGTGACGGAAAACGTTTTGAAGATCTAGTGCCCAAACTGCAAACCAAAACCCACTTATTTATTGCAAAGTGCCAACACAGCAATCTAACTGAATACTACCATCTAATATAGTGTATCTTCCATGAACTTTATCATTTTGATATAATAGCCTACATTCAGTACACTGACTGCACCATTCATGGTATGCCCTGCGCTGATAAATGGCAGGAAAAGTCTAAGGCATATTGGTACACTTTTTCCAGGGTGCGGGTGCCCACAGAAAGGGCTCCGAGTGCCGCCTCTGTCACCCGTGCCGTAGGTTCCCCACCACTGTCCTATAGCTTGCAAGCATGGCCACCACTGCTGGATTGCAGGGTGGTCGTAACCCCTGGATAACAGCAGGGTATAATATGATGGAAAAATGCATGAAACCAGCAAAGAAGGCAATATAAACACAATACACGAGTAAGTGCCTTATATTAACTTTCTCTACATGATGAAGTGAGAGAACCCTTTTAAAGGAAAAGTGTCAATATTTAAAAAACATCCTAAAATCCCTCAGTTTTTACACCGGCCACCAATATGTCAAGAATTCATGTTGTGTACAGATCACTTTTCAGCAACCTTTTCATTATCATCACAGGAATGAGAACAATGACAGGTAACACAGAATGCACAGATAACACAGGAATCACCATTCACAATACATGATGTCACAACTTATCTATCCCAACACCAACCCTCACAAAGACCAAAGGTGATCTTTCTATACTTAGGAGTCCAGTAGGCGGTCCTTCCCTGTGACTGACAGCTCTCTATGTATGCAGAGTGGCACATGGAAGGCTATCAATCTCTGATAAGACTGCCCACATGACTAGTAAGCTCAGAATGTGCACAGATTTAACCAGGAGCTGTCACCTCTCCTGACAGGTCCGTTTTATTAACTACTTGTATTCCCCTTGTAATAATAATTCAGAAGAATTGATTCTTATGGCTTCTATGTTTCTGTATTATTCCTTTTAGTATTTATATAGTTGTCTGGCCTTCAAATTGACAACCCCTAGGGTCCACCTGAACATAAAAAACTCCACCCACCTGCCCATGGTCCCGCCACAGCTCTATTCCCAGGCACTTCTTGTCCCTGAAAGACCAGGAAGCGCCTCAGATTTAACCAGGATCTGTCACCTCTCCTGACAGCAGTGATTCACCGGACGATTTCAGACTATGCAGGTGCACACTCCCAACTGGTAACACCCAGATGGATTTTTACTGAAGGCTGTTGGCAATTCATACATAACTTCAAGAAGGAATAACAGAACAACAGAAAAACATAGGGGGGAATTTATCATTAGGAGAATATTTGAAGTCAGTTTTGCTTCAGTCTGTGTTGGAGTACTTTCTGCCACATTTATCAAACGTCACAGGTTGTTTGATAAATGTGGCTTGTCCTTAAACCTAACACTTCTGTCTAGAGAAGCTACTCCACTTTTCCTACTCCACCCTCCTCCTGGAGTGAGATTGCGACTATTTTGCGACTTTTTTTAAAAAGTCGCAATGATAAATCTGGAGTGAAACTCATTAACATGGCTAACCACACCCACTTTTCCACCCATATTACAAACTGGAGTTAGTTGTGTACACATGCAAAAAGTCGCAAAAAAGTCGCAAAAGCCCTATCGTGCGACTTTTTGAAGACAGAATTCTGGAGTGAAGGTGTGATAAATCAGGGCCATAGAGTCATAAAATACACGTAATAAACCACTGGTCGGCTCTATAACGGATTTGGTATTTATTACTCTCAAATATACCCACAATAAAAAATATACAATTAAAAATCAAATATAAAACTCTGAGTTAAAAACAAATTATGCTTGCTTATAATCTCAGTCCCCTTAAAGAGGACCTTTCACCACTCCTGACACGCCTGTTTTAATAGCGTCCTGCATTCCCCATGTAATAACAAGTCTGGAACATCTATTCTTATGTCTGTATGTTGTGCCATTCCTTTATTATTTCTACTAGAAGTTATGAATGAATTGCTATTTGCCTTCAGTAAGGGAACAGGGGGGAGGTAACAAGTTGGGGGTGTGTATCTGCACAGTCTGAACATGGCAGCACTGATTGGCTAGAGTGAGTGTGCAGGGACACACCCCCAACTGGTCACCTCCCCTCTGTTCCTTTACTGAAGACAAATAGCAATTCATTCATAACTTCTAGTGCACATAATAAAGGAATGGCACAACATAGAGACATAAGAATAGATGTTCCAGACTTGTTATTACATGGGGAATGCATGGAGCTATTAAAACAGGCATGTCAGGAGCGGTGAAAGGTCCTTTTAATGCATTCAACTGCGAAGCTCTCGAGGTGAATAATAAATATCCTATTGTGTTGCTGTCTCCTTATTCCTCCAAAGTGACTTAAACTGGACTTCTATATTTGCCAACTTCATATGTTCACTCTTTTTATGCAATGTCATACAGCGTACTTGCGCTTCTTACCGACAGAGCTCTGTACAGATTTAGCGCTGTGCAGTTCTTACCCCTACCACAGTAGGACAACTCCGTTGGTGTGGGAGGCGAGGATGAGATCTCCGAGGAGCGGGGATAGATTCTCAGCGGCCCGATGGATCAGACTGTCCAGACCTCACGGTCCTCCTCTCTCAGCTCCGCTGATCGGGACTTCCAGTCTCTCACGCTCCGCAGTTGAATGCATTAAGGGGACTGAGATTATAAGCAAGCATAATTTGTTTTTAACTCAGAGTTTTATATTTGATTTTTAATTGTATATTTTTTATTCTGGGTATATTTGAGAGTAATAAATACCAAATCCGTTATAGAGCCGACCAGTGGTTTATTATTGAGTACTTACTGTTACCAATCTGGTTGTTGGAGGGTCGTGCTGAGCCCAAGTGAGCACCTTGATATACATTTGTCTCATAAAAATACACGTGCCTGAACTGTTAATAAATTGGCAATGCCAATGGTTACTAAAAAGGCAGCAGAGGTCCAAAAAACATATACGGTAAACGGATGCATCAGACTGATGTCATACAGTGGCATCCGTTCACCGGTTACACTACATACAGGAAGTTAACGGCTTCAATTAATTGTACTGCCCTGGTTTATTCGAATATACATCTTTGATCCAATTTGTACATGTAACCCATGCTACACACTGACAGCTACTCTCATAAAACATGGCCACAGTGCCAACTCTGTATTGGAACAGAGAAGTGATATTGTTAAGACCTCACCTACAGCAAATGGAAGTTGTTTTTTTTTTGTTTTGTTTTTTTTAAAGGGATTCTGCAGTTGTTTAAAACTGATGCTCTATCCTCTGGATAGATCATCAGCATCTGATCGGCGGCAGTCCGACACCCGGGACCCCTGCCGATCAGCTGTTTGAGAAAGCAGCGGTGCTGAAGGAGCGCCGCGGCCTTCTCTGTGTTTTCCTCAGGCCCAGTGACGTCACGACTAGTATAACTGGCCTGGGCGGGGCTAAGCTCCATTCATGTGAACAGAGTTTAGCCCCGCCCAGGCCAGTGAAACTAGTCGTGATGTCACTGGGCCTGAGGAAAACACAGAGAAGGCCGCGGCGCTCCTGCAGCGCCGCTGCTTTCTCAAACAGCTGATCGGCGGGGGACCCGCGTGTCAGACCGCCGCCGATCAGAGGCTAATCATCTATCCAGAGGATAGATCATCAGTTTTAAACAACTGCAGAACCCCTTTAAGCAATTCCTCCACCCAAAAGATAACATTTGCTCATGAATTTGTGCTCCAGAGCTGCACTTCATACAGTTAGTGATTATTTTTTTCAAAACCTCAACTAAAACGCTCAGGTTTTAAGACAAAAAAAAACAAAACATAAGACCACACATTCCCTTTCACGCTCATGCACACGACTGGGTCTGTATTTCGGTGTGCAAAAATACGGATCCGCAAAATATGGATATCTTCCATGCGCATTTTTCTAACTCCCATCAGTGGAACTGGCTGATGCAGACTGGAATAGAACCTGCTCTATAATTTGCAGAACAGCAACACAAATCTGCCAAAGATACCCATGTGTGCATGGCCACATAGGAACGTGTCAGTTGGCTAGCCGGAATAAAATGCAGCTAGCACATGGCTGAAATATACAGTTGTGTGCATGAGCCCTTAATGTTTGCTCTTAGCAGGAAATCAAGAACCAGTTTTGTGAACCCAAACTAGTAACTGTACACTTGCACGTGTTTCCCCTAACCCTTGAGATTATGTAGCAAGATGTGACGAACAGAGGAAGTTGATGCATTCAGAGATTACTGCAAAGAATAAAAAGGGTGACATGAGAAATAAACATATTAAATAAAACTAATAAAAAGGTGGAGATTCAGGGGACTGCACAGAGCAAAGCTCACAGTGGACTTCACAGCAATACACTGGTTATACTTAAAGGGGTTGTCCATGAAATCATCATTTCTAACAGCTGCCTGCTTCTCATACCTGCCTATCTGGCTCCCGCATCTCCTCTTCTGGTCCGGGGTTTGTTTTTTTTCCTCCTTGGCATGGGACTAGTCACCTGACACTCTTCAGCCAACTGCTGGCTTTAGCAGTGATAGGTCCTCAAAAGACATGTCATCGCTGAAGCCAGTGGTTTGCTGAAGAGGATCAGGTGACTAGTCCCATGTCAGGGAGGAAAACAAACCCAGGACCAGAAGATGGAGACGAGTGGAGCAGGTAAGTATGACCCTTTCAGTACAGGAGGCAAGCTGTTAGAAATTCTCTTTAAAGGGTTTCTGTCACCAGATTTGGGCATATCAAACAGGATGACATTTGCAATGTGCAAATGTCACCTGATGCCCAATCTGGTATTCTTTTTTCTTTTGGTGCCCCCGTTTTTGTAAAAAATGCACTTTTATTTTATGCTAATTAGGCTTACTAGGAGCAAAGGGCGGTTACCCTGCACCTAGTAAGCGCCGTTTGCCCACCTCTTGTCACGCCTCCGTTCTCTTGATTGACAGGGCCAGGCAGCTTGCTCGATCTGCTCCTGGCTACCTCACTGCGCCTGCGCCGATGACGTCAGAGTACACCCGGAAGAGACGGAGGCCAGCTTCAGCAGGGAAGCGGGAGCCCGGCGGCCAGCGGCACTCACTGCGCCTGCGCCGATTTTATTCCACACGACGCAGGATTTGAAGCGCGGACAGGGCCAGCTGCAGCTCAATCAAGAGAACCGAGGCGTGACAAGAGGTGGGCAAACGGCGCTTACTAGGTGCAGGGTAACCGCCCCTTGCAACTAGTAAGCCTAATTAGCATCAAATAAAAGTGCATTTTTTACAAAAACGGTGGCACCAAAAGAAAAAAGAATACCAGATTGCAAATGTCATCCTGTTTGATATGCCCAAATCTGGTGACAGAAACCCTTTAAAGGGTTATTCTCATTTTAGACAATGGGGGCATATCGCTAGGATATGCCCCCATTGTCTTATAGGTGCGGGTCCCACCGCTGGGACCCGCACCTATTTCCAGAACGCAGCCCCCGAACTGAATGAGGGCGCACTGCGCATGCGCAGCCGCCCTCCATTCATTTCTATGGGGCCGCCGAAAATAGCCGAGCGCTGGCTTGGCTACTTCCGTCGGCTCCATAGAAATGAATGGGAGCGCACCGCGCATGCATGGCCCGGCTCCCATTCATTTCTATGAGCGGCGCGGGGAGCTGCGCCTGGTGGTGGCCGGACCCCCGGAAACCTGGGGTCCTCCAGGCGCAGCGCTCCCCGCTCCGTTCTGGATATAGGTGCGGGTCCCAGCGGTGGGACCAGCACCTATAAGACAATGGGGGCATATCCTAGCGATGTGCCCCCATTGTCTAAGATGAGAATACCCCTTTAAGCTTTAGGCTGGTTTCACACTAGCATTAAACTGTTCCGACAGGCTGTACCGGCAGAGGAACAGCCTGCCGGAGTTCATCATATCTGGCATAGCCGGATGCTACCTTTCCCCGCCGGAGCCCATTCACTATAATGGGACCCAACGGGGATCCGTCCAGTTTCATTAGTTAGCATTAGTGGCGGGTATCAGCTGGACAAAAAAAGCTTGTTGCAGCGATACTTGACCGGCCGAAACCACGGCACTAATGCCGGAAATAGGCTGCATCCCCGCCGGGTCCCATTATAGTCAATGGGGCCTGGCGGTGCGGAACAGTTTAGCACTAGTGTGAAACTAGCCTTAGAAGGATAAAGATTTATAATAAATGTATAACACGTCTACAGAAATAAGATCTTGGTGCATTACAATAAGTCACGTCTGGAGCGGATTACAAGTCTAGCCACTCTATAAATCATGTACTGGTTATTCCAGTAGTGTCCCCGCCACGTATTCCATACAGACATAACCTGGTATTTATGATCAGCTGGGGCTCTTATATAAAGGACTACAGGAAGACGGAAGGGACAGTGGTTTTAAATGACAGCTGCCTGCTGAATCCACTGCCTTGCACAAGAGGAGGACTTCATCAAGTGGATTCAGGCAGAATGGCTGAGAGCCAAAAAACAGCACAGAAAGATACAAAGCCAACGGGGTACAACACACAGCAAACGTCATTGCTTTGGACTGTCCAAGGACAACAACAATGTTGACAAGGACAATGGATGAGTTACATTACCGCCCTCAACTACGAAGATGACAAGATGCCTAAAAACAACCAAAATGAGAGCGCCTGTTCTCTTACTGAGGGCTATTTTCTTCCCTTGTAAGGCTCCTGATCTCCTTTGTATTTTTGCTGCTATTTCCATAAAGTAGTGACGTTATAGCTGCTATGTTTCACTATTGTGGAAGCCTGATTGCCAGTGTCAAATATTCTCTATACAACTGAAGGGAGAATGCGCTCTCTTCTACAGGACCCAATAACACCTCTACATGCTTTTAAAATCATTGTTGTGTGGATCCCTATGAATGAGACTGCTGAGCTGAAGGAGGAGAACAGAGTGGTGGCAATATCCAGGAGCTCCCAACCAATGAAAAAGCGCTTTATTTTTAAGGGCAAAAACAGCTGAGTGCCAATTCTGAGCAAACTGTGGGACTGACTGCATTATTACTCAGTTAATAGACACAGAGGGAGATTTATCAAACTGGTGTAAAGTAGAACTGGCTTAGTTGCCTATGGCAACCAATCAGATTCCACCTTTTATTTTCCAAAGGAGCTGTGGTAAATGACAGGAGGAATCTGATTAGTTGCTATGGGCAACTAAGACAGTTCTACTTTACACCAGTTTGATAAACCTCCCCTGTATCAGGGTCCCAGTGAGACAGAGCATGGCTTCATGAGGGATCGGTCATGTCAAACTAATTTAATTTAACTAATTAATCAGTTTCTATGAGGAGGTAAGTTCTAGACTTGACCGCGGTGAATCAATGGATGTCGTATATCTGGACTTCTCCAAAGCATTTGACACTGTACCACATTTGAAACTGTACCACTGTACCAGGTTAGTATATAAAATGAGAATGCTTGGCCTGGGAGAAAATGTCAGTATGTGGGTAAGTAACTGGCTCAGTGATAGAAAACAGAGGGTGGTTATTAATGGTATATACTCAGATTGGGTCACTGTCACTAGTGGGTTACCACAGGGGTCAGTATTGGGCCCTATTCTCTTCAATATATTTATTAATGATCTTGTAGAAGGCTTGCACAGTAAAATATCAATTTTTGAAGATGACACTAAACCGTGTAAAGTAATTAACACAGAAGAGGACAGTACACTGCTAAAGAAGGACCTGGATGGATTGGAGGCTTGGGCAAAGAAGTGGCAGACAATGTAAGGTTATACACATAGGAAGGAATAATGCAAGTCACCAGTACATACTAAATGGTAAAATACTGGGTAACATATGACATGGAAAAGGACCTAGGCATTTTAGTGAACAGCAAACTAAGCTGTAGAAACCAGTGTCAGAAAGCTGCTGCCAAGGCCAATAAGATAATGGGTTGCATCAAAAGAGGCATAGATGCCCATGATGGGAACATAGTCCTGCCACTTTACAAATCACTAGTCAGACCACACATGGAGAACTCTGTACAGTTCTGGGCTCCTGTGAACAAGGCAGACATAGCAGAGCTGGAGAGGGTTCAGAGGAGGGCAACTAAAGTAATAACTGGTATGGGTGGACTACAGTACCCAGAAAGATTATCAAAATTAGGGTTATTCACTTTAGAAAAAAGACGACTGAGGGGAGATCTAATAAGAATGTATAACTATATCAGGGGTCAGTACAGAGATCACTCCGATAATCTATTTACCCCAAGGAACTGTGAGGAGGGGACATCCTCTGCGTCTGGAGGAAAGAAGGTTTGTACACAAACATAGAAGAGGATTTTTTACAGTAAGAGCAGTGAGACTATGGAACTCTCTGCCTGAGGAGGTGGTGATGGTAAGTTCACTAAAAGAGTTCAAGAGGGGCCTGGATGTATTTCTGGAGGGTATTACAGGTTATAGTTACTAGAGAGGGGTTGTTGATCCAGGGAGTAATTCTGATTGCCTGATTGGAGTCGGGAAGGAATTTTTTCCCCTAAAGTGGGGAAAATTGGCTTCTACCTCACAGGGTTTTTTTGCCTTCCTCTGGATCAACTTGCAGGATAACAGGCCGAACTGGATGGACAGATGTCTTTTTTTGGCCTTATAAACTATGTTACTATGTTACTTTATGTCCCTTTTTCGCAACTGGACAACCACTTTAACATTGCATAAACCTATGTACTATTGAGGCCAAGTTCATACTTCGTTTTTTTAGTTATTTCGTTTTGACTCACAACCATGGTGGTGCACCATTTATTTTGGGTTCTGTATCAGGGTATATGAGCAGGATCACAGTAATACTTGGTGGCATCTTCCCTTGCAGTGATACAGGCTGCCCCTCTGACATGGTAATGGTCATACATAAGCTGGATGTCCTCCTGTGGTATGTCATTCCAAGCTCTTTCATCTTGGACCCATAGTTCAGGTGATTGTTGTCCACTGTTATAGGGGAAAGATCTGGCAATCAAGCTGGCCAGGGGACCCGATGGATACCCTGAAGAAACATTGTGTAGCACAGGCAGTGTGTGTGTGTGCGGACATTATCTTGTTGGAACACCACGTCACCTCCAGGACTGGTTCTACGATGATATGGACATACTGAAGGCTGGTCAATGTTCCCTCCACAAATACCAGATGGGAATGGACGTGATATCTAATGGTGCCTCACACCCTGAAACCTGGTGTTGGTCCTGTGTGTCTCTGCACTATGCACGATAGCAGGAGGCGCTCTCCAGTCCTCCTGTGAACTCAGACGTGGTGATCAATGGCAAACAATAGTGTTCAGTGATGAAAGCAGGTTTTGTCTTGGTACTAATGATGACCACATCTGAATGGGTCCAACCCTAAGAATAAAGTTCCCCAACCCCTGCCTCACAGCTGCTGTGAATGTAGAGATAGCAGCACATTCATGGGTCTCCAATCACTTTGATGACAGTTGCCAAAATAGAGCATGCTTCATCAGTTATCTTCATAACTGTGAAGGGAGACTAGATGGAATATGTTTTGTGTGTCCTTTGTTCTTCTCTATTAATAAAGCTTATCAGGATGAACCTGAACGTTTTATCCAAACTTAGGCCTCTTTCACACTAGCGGCAGCACGGATCCGCCCAGTTGATTGTCCTGGGTCCCACTCCCAGGAACCCCAGCAAACAGACACAAGTTGCAGCCAGTCAGGCTGCAGGGGAAATGCAGTATTGGCAGGCAGCCAGTGAGATGAACGGCCATCTGTGTAATCTAGGGACAGCTAAAGTCTGCCAGAATGGCCACCACTCGTACAGATCAGATCCCTCTTCTGCTCCCTTGGGACAGGGAATATGTTCAGGAGGAATTTCCTTATACAACATAAAATCTCAGCAGCAATAAATATATTACAGACCTACGTATAGTTCCCTTCCACTAAGCCCTTACTCACACGTCAGTGTTCAGTCAGTGAGCCAAAACCAGGTGCGGCACTAAACACAGAACAGGTGCAGATCTTTCCCTTCTACCTTATGTCTATGGAGGCTCCGATCCTGGTTTTGGCTCACAATCACTGATGGAAATCACTGACCAAAACACTGTCATGTGAATAAGGCTTAAGACTACAGTCTTCAGACTGTGATTAATAAAATTAAATTCTACAAATCTGGCTGAGAGGTGAAGATATGCATCAAGAGAATATTATGTTCTTGTATAAGGAGCTTATATAATAACAGTATAACCCCTCCCAACCAATGGTTGCATGGCTTTATGGTTAAATCATGTGACCACTGGTGGGTGTGGCTTAGTGCATGTGCCAGCTGTATGGTGGGGTCGTTCCACAACGTGGCAAACAGATTTCTGAACTTCTAAGGATTGTCCTCGGTCTATCCTTAGTACAGGCCATGAATGTATGATAGTGAGTAAAACCCCCAGTGATCTAATATTGAGATCGGCCAGGAATGTTAAAGTCCTGGATAACAACCTCTATAATTTATTTCTGACTGACCCAGCAGGCTGTTCCGGCAAAGAAAAGAATGCTGGACTTCACTGGATCCGGCCCAGCCGGATTCTACCGTTGACCCTATTGACTATAATGGGATCTAGACAGTTTCCAGCATTAGTGCCAGGTTTCTGCCAGACAAATAATGCCGCACGTACCCTTAGGGCTCATTCACACGTTGTGGAATTCGTAATAATGGAGGCTAAGCTGTACATGGGGTGATGAGAAAAGAGCGACCAGACCCAACCAAAGGAAAGTATGCAACACTTTTTTACACAACTACAGTAAAATATTTTTATGGCCAGTGATGACTACGTCTAGTCACGGGAAACACTACTGAGTATGGAGGGCTCAACAAAAGCAAAAAGCATTCAATGTAAACTTGTTTGATGACTGCGGGCGTGTTCCTGAATAGGAACTTTACGGAAGAAAGCAACAATAACTTTAACCAGGACTACCTGCAAAAAAGAAGCAGTCGTTACAATTTACTGAAGTATCCTATTTAGTGGCAAACACTGACACTATTTCACAGACACAAAGTCTACCTGCATACAACGCGCATTAGCATGAAATCCGCACCAAAACTGAATATATGTTAACAACCCCACCAAAGTATATAGCCGAATAAATGTTTAGGTTAGGAATCCGCACAACAATAGACATGCCTGCGATTATCTGCAAAGTTCTAACATGGAAATTTATCAAATTTGTTATGTATTGCACATGTAATCCCCCTGTACATCAAGAGCAGAAAAAAAATAAATAAAAGGTTAATGCCTCCTCATTAAATACCCATTGTAACTGTATTGGTCTGTTACAAATAACGGATCCGGAATGACCCCCAATGCAAGTCAATGGGGACGGATCCGTTTGGTGTGGACACACCAGTAATCCCGGATCTGTCCTCCATTGATTTCCAATGGGGGGTCATTCCGGATCCGGCATACATACACACAGACATACATACAAACAAACATACAGACATACATACAAACATACAGACATACATACATACTCACATACTCCCGGGGACGCCGGCAGAACGTCTTCACGCGCCTCCTGCGCGCTGCGATGACATTTCCCCACTGCGCCCAGCAGAGGGCGCTGTGGGGAATCGTCATCACTGCGCGCAGGAGGCGCGTGAAGACGTTCTGCCGGCGTCCCGGGAGTATGTGAGTATGTATGTATGTCTGTATGTTTGTATGTATGTCTGTATGTTTGTTTGTATGTATGTCTGTGTCTTGTTTTAATGTGTGTCATGTGTGGGGCCGGAGCGCTGCTCCGGCTCCACACATGTATAGCGTTAGCACGGATCCGTTGGCACCCTTAGTCTAAAAAGAAGACAAACCTGGAGTCTATGGGTAGGTTCACACCTCCGTTTGACTGATCCAGCACTGAACAGAATCAGTTCACTGGATCCGGCCTGCCATTCACCGCCTGACCCTACTGACTATAATGGGATCCGGATGGTTTCCAGGACGAGTGCCGGCTTTCTGCCAGACAAATACGCTGCATGTACCATTAGACTCCAGATCTGTCCTCTTTTAGACTAGTTTGGAACGTACAATCCAGTACAAATAGGTATTCAATAAGGAGCATTACATTTTTTAGGTGAAGAAAAATGAAGGCTGCTCACAATATACAGGGGGTTTACCAAGACAAACCACCAAATACTACTATAAATTGGCCAAATAAAAAAAAGATTATAATAATCTTTAATCAGTACATCTGAAGAGCTTATGAAGCAACAGAGATTGAAATGTGAACAGCAGAACTTCATGTGTAAAGACTTCTGCAATCTTCTTCCTGTCTTGACCAACAATGGGCCGCATATGCCACTTATCTGAACACATAAGCAACTGAAAATAATGTCATATTGAGAAGCGCCGCTTACTCTGCTCCCTGACAGAATGATTCGCTCCTTCTGAATAAAAAAAAAAAAAACAGACCTAAAGAGAGCATATTTGTGGCACTTGCTGTGAAAACACGAAAAAAAAATAGCGTCTGCAACAGGAAGACAGGATGTAGAGATTTCACCAAGACTTGTGGTGCAGGCCAAGCAGACGGTGACTTGTATCCTTTCTCAGCAGGGGGTTGAGTACAATGCTACAGGGTAAACCTCCGATGGTTACACAGCATTTATATCTCAATATGTGTGTAACCTGGAAAAACAAATCACTATATAAAACACCCTATACGAGGGTTTATGCCACCCTCAAAGTTGTGATCTTCCCAGTCGTGTACAGTCAGTTTTCATCTGTATTTTCCCCTTGCAACAAGGTAACAATCTCTATATTACTTAAAAAAAAGGAATAAAAAGATTTTAAAAAAGCCATCTCCAGTAAAAAATAAACAAGTGAAACTAAAACCAAAGCCATTTCCTATAGCTCTGTGGCCTCCATTGAAGAGGCTTTCCTAGGGTCCTGAACGGAAAATATGCCTAAGGCTAGGCTACATGGCGACACTGGTCGCACAATAGCGGCCGTGGCCAGGATTAGCGGTGTTCCCATAGAAATGAATGGGATCGCCGCTGCAGTAGCAAGAAATCCAGCCGAGTTGGATTCCTGCAACTTCACTCCTTAAGGCTTCATTCACACGACCGTATTTTGTTTCCGTGTCCGTTCCGTTTTTTTTTGCGGACCGTATGTGGAACCATTCATTTCAATGGGTCCGCAAAAAAAACGGAAGGTACTCCGTGTGCATTCCGTTTCCGTATGTCCGCATTTCCGTTCCGCAAAAAAGATAGAACATGTCCTATTCTTGTCCGTTGTGCTGACAAGGATAGGCATTGTTACAATGGATCCGCAAAAAAACGGACACGGATGCCATACGGAACGCCATCCGTTTTTTTTGCGGATCCGCAATTTGCGGACCGCAAAACACATACGGTCGTGTGAATGAAGCCTAATACCGAACTTGCAACACAAGAAGGACAAGAAAGTAGCAGGTGTTGCTAAAATATGCAGATGATAAAATTTTAAGCACCTAGCTCCAACATAAGTTGGATCAAGTATTGTGGGATGATGATGATGCCTCCTGTTCATCGACGTGCCAGTTTTTGCCACTTGGAACAAACTGAGAGGAACAGAATCCTTGAACTTAGAGACTTTGGTCTATCACACAGGTAGATTGCTACGCACCTAGGCTGAGATGTCAGACTGATCACGCTGTTTGTTCTGGTGGTTGGGAGAACAACGATGAACTGGAATGACAGCAACCTCTACAGGGACTGATTGTCTGATTATGAGAATGACGCAAAGTGACCCATTCTGTACTGCAAGTGAAACTGGATGTCACATCCCAAGCGTAGGGAGGCAAGAAGTGTCTACAAAAAACATCAGAAGGCTTTTCAGGACATTGGGCTATGAACCAGACATCCAGCTACAGGTGTTCCATTGACCTCACACCACCAGTTTCAGAGGCTACCATGGTGCACAGCAAATCAGCAATGGAGGCTGGAATGGAGGTCTATCATCTTCAGAGATGAATCCCTTTTTTGTCTTAGACGCAATGATAGCTGGAGACTGCATGGGCAATGCTATTAAGAGACCTTCAGAAGGGAATGTCATGCCAGTCCTACTTCTGGGATTATGGCATAATATGGTAGCTGGACCTCTCTAGTCTGCATTTCACACACAATAATTTGGTCATGAAACCAGTGGTACAGCCATTTCTCCAAAGTGTCCCAGGAGCCATTGTTTAACAGGACAACGCCAGGCTGCATGTTGCTAGTGCTACTGTGAGCAGCCTGAATGGCCTAAACGTGCCACTATGGACTGCAGGATCTCTGGACTTGTCCCCCCATCAACATGTGGGATGTCATTGGATGTCAGCAGAGGATCTTGACGAATTGGTGCCCAAGTGCATTCAGCATGGCAGAACATTCCTCAGACAACCATTAATAACCTCATTGATAGTATGCCAAGGCTTGTGTTTGTATTTCTGTATGTGGCGCTCATACTCGATACTGAATAAATCAAGATGTTTCGATTATTTTACTTCCATTTTTTC
This sequence comes from Rhinella marina, assembly GCA_900303285.1. NCBI lineage: Eukaryota > Metazoa > Chordata > Amphibia > Anura > Bufonidae > Rhinella > Rhinella marina. Next base: position 174,971 of record ONZH01014879.1, on the reverse strand, counting down.
ATGATTTGCATATTATTAAGATTTCTAGCAATCCTGTGATTTCCATAACTCCACGGGTTTTCCTTCTGGGTGGTGCAGTTTCAGAGTTGAGGAGTGTACACATATCACAGCTGTCTGAAGGAGGCCTAACCCTGCACAACTATGTAGATTTGTTTTTCAAAAGTCTGAAGAATCCAGGTGACAACCCTATAGGCACTGTAGTGGTAGTCCTCTTGAATGTCCCTGAGCTGGACCAGAAGAAGCTGAACAGAACAGCTCACAGGTTCTTATCTACTGGTGATTTCTTTCTACATAGAAACATGACCATTGCAGGAAATCAGATAGTGTGGGCTTTCTGGTGCCTACCACATGACAGATAGCCCAAAGCAGTGGTGAACTATTCCTTTCAGCAACACATCATCTTGTGATGCTACTTGTGACAAATCTGGACTGGGTCTAGGAGAGCAAAACGACCACCCACCCAAATGTAGGTGCTGTAACTACTGTTGTAATTGTTGAATATCATGTATGGTTATAGTACCGTTATTACAGTTATGCATGGACTGCATCTACCAGGATTTATGACATCAGGTCCCTCATGAGCAAATGGATGACATTTAGGTCACTGTAGAATATTAGTTCACTGAAGACCTAGCTCTGTATGGATCTTGTGATGTGTCTGACTAGTGGAGTCCCCCACCAATCACTAGAACAGGAACCGGTGCTCAGCTATCTCTGGAAGGCCATAGGGCTAAATGGAAAGGAGGACATGCATTTGTGTCTGCTGCTCCATTCAAATGGGGGAACACGGGCCCCCATTCTAATCATACCTGGGTTCTGACCATCTCTGATAGAGTATATACCCAAAATCAAAAACTGGGAGAGTATTCACTCAATAATTCTTTATTATTATCACAATAAATAACATATACATTAAAATAATGATGGAGGACAATTATAAATACTTCAGGGGGTGAAGAAGCTTGATGCGAAACGCGCGTCGGGGCGTGGGACTTGGCGGTTGGTAACATGAGCTTATAACACTAGATATTATGAGGTCTTGCATACTTTAGTTACTTATGGCACTAGCACTTTATTGGCATATACTTACTGCTATATTTACTGCTTTGGGATCATTGGTCTAAGGTGTGTAATTTATGCTTATATGAGAAATATATATTCCCAGTAGCTTGGATGAGACGACTTTTAGATATTATACCTTATTTGCATGTGTATACTACCAATTCTGTGGAATTTTCTATTTAACTCTGCATACATTATAAAAGTTTACTTATTTATGTTGGCCCCTCTCGGTCCCTTTTAATCATGTATCTATAATTGTCCTCCATCATTATTTTAATGTATATGTTATTTATTGTGATAATAATAAAGAATTATTGAGTGAATACTCTCCCAGTTTTTGATTTTGGGTATATATATCTATTGTGGGTCAGTGGGAGTTACTGTTTATGTATATGGACCCGTTTTCATCTATATGGTGGTCATCTCTGATAGAGTGGAGAAGCCGAGTAAGGATCCTTGTACACGGGTCAATATATATATTAAAGTTCCTGATTACTCACTAATTGTCAGCAGGGATGAGAGCTGTATTTATATGCAGCAATCACCTCTGCTGTATGGGGACAAGTGATCGCTCGCCCCCAGAGAAAGTCCTTGTTCCTGGGCAGTTTTCAAAGCGATGATTATTGGTGCCAGCCAAAAGACATTATCGCCTTTTACACAGGCCAATTATCAGGAGCAAGCATTTATACAAATACTCATCCCCAATAATCAGCCTCAGTCTGTGTAAAAGGATCTGAAAGGGGTTGTCCGCGTTTTATAAAAACTTGTCTAACCCCTTTAAACTGCCTGAAATAAATGAATGTATACTCACCCATTTCCCTGGACTGAGCTCTGGTCTCACCGCTGTTCTATGTTTTTCTGGCTGCAGCAGTGATTTTCTGTGCACAAAGGTCACTGCTGCAGCCAATCACTGGCCTCGGGGGTTGCCCAAGCATTTATATAACTGGTCAACCCCTTTAAGAGTCTGGATTACCCCCCACCCACACACAGTGATTGATAGATCTCTGTATACACACTGATACAGGGGCAGCTGTCAATCATTACACAGGAAGCAGGACACTCACAGTCTTTCCTAGGAGTCCTGGAAGGCTTTACTCAGAGATCACAGCCCAAACAAATAACCCTATTTATCACCAGGCTCAGCTTCTGCCCTCCCACCACATCCTGTTCCCAGGGCGGCAGAAGTCAGGTTCATCTTAAGGGTCACTGTCATCTTATGGGTCACAGAGACCAGTCAGAAGTTGTGTTTGGTGACAGGGTCTGGCACTGGGATCCCCACGAAGGAGCTGTCGCACTCTGCTGCCACTCTGTGCCAATGACACTTGTGGGCAGCTAAAGGGTATGTGCCCACTAACATGCAATACAGCTAACAATATAAAAGAAAAAGTTTCAGAACCGACCAGGACGAACACAAGTAACCCCCTAACTATGTGTAATATACCAGGGAGGTCAATACTATGGTGGACGCTGTGCCAAGTCAGAAACTGGAAGATGGGGGCATCATAAGAGTCAAACTCAGGGTACACCTCAGAGTTAGTGGGGCAGCAGCCTGTGCCAGGGATGACATGTAAACATGGCACAGTCTGGGCCACAACAGGTCACTGCAAAGTGGAGGCTTCCTGGAAAGTGTGCCACCAGCCCAGTGACACAGGACGGGGAGCCACCGCAGAACACACACCAGCCTCCTGACCACATCCCAGAAATACATCATCTCCAAATATGTCCCCATCTCCACCCCCACCAGCCTGGGATATCCTCCAGCACGTCACCCGGCCCCGATATCCTGCACAGATGCCCACCGCGGTGACCCCAGCGCCCCCCACCACCCGGTGACAGCCGCCCGCTTACCCTGCACGCTGCAGTCCGCGCAGACCTCCAGGCTCTTCAGCCGCTTTGACATAATGGACAGAGCCGGGGGCCCGGGCCCGCGTTTCCGCTCTGAGGAGCGGTGCAATGAATGAGGCGGAGATGCTCGCACCGACGCTGTGGTCCCGGGACACAAAGCCGGGCGTAGGGCTGAGCTATACTAAGCGGCGCTACACAGCCCGGACCCGCAGACTGACTGCCTGGAGCCGCCCACACGTCGCTGGCACGCCCCCTTCCACTTGATGCGCGTACTGAAGGACTGGCTGCGGTGGCGCGCGCCCTTCCCCCACAGGAATGTGTCGCCGGTGTAAATATAGCGAGTGACGGCGGGATGAGAGTGTCCTCTCTGCAGCGTGTCACCTCACACACATCCGCTCCACGTCCCCACTCACACAGGGACACATATGAGTTCCTGTATAGCCACAATGGCAATGGAAAAGTGGTGTCTGGGGTGTCACTTTTGGGGGTGCAGAGGTGGCAGCTGTACATGAGGACAGGTACCTTGGGGCTCCCTTACAAACAGCTGAATTTGCTAGGAAACGCCAAATGTAGTCTGTCATATCATCTGAATGGCCCTACCATGTGGCTGGGGTCCAAGAGAAAAGGAAGGGCTCTCACAGCGCAATTCTCCATCCTGTCTCATAGATAGGTGTCCCCCGGGGGACCCCTCTGTAATTCAACCAAACTTGATCCTTATGTTTCGGGGATAGTCAGGAAGCCCCCGTACAGATAAGATAATCAGTCAGTTCTCCTTCACGTAGCGGGCTCCGTTCTAGAGAAAGGTCAGTCATTGGTGGCATATCCTAGCGATATGTCACCAATGTGTGAGATGGGACAACCCCTTTAAGACAAGCATATATGGGGGCGTGGCCTGGCACTCGGTGTGCGGACGTGTGGTAGAAGGCTCTCCGTACATCCTTTAGGAAAATCCTGATTATCCTATCCTGGGTGACTCCTACATCTATAATACCTGAAGAGGGAGACAACCCGAAACCTCCCTCACGCGGCTGAGTGGTATCGGGAGCGCGTGGCGTGAGAAGGAGTGAACAGTCAAGGTGCGCTAAGGAGAGACAGAGCGCGCCATTGCGGCGCGGGGGGGGGTGCGGCAGAGCTGGGACATGCGGCACAGAGGTGAAGACTCCAGGGCGCATGTCGCCCTGAGACAGCGGAGCGGCGCTGTAGAAAGAGGGAGACTGGCGGGCTTACTGCATATTGCAGAGCAGCCGAGCGCAACACGATCCGGACAACCTGCAGCCATCTTGGGGGTGAATCCAGATGGTGAGGCCAAGCAGCGCTGAAAAGATACTAGGGCACACCAGTGCCAGAGATAGAAGGTGGGCCGGTGTTGAGGCGTGCTGAGGTGAAAGGACGCTACCTGCCAGCAGTGTATCCTGGAACAGAGGAGCGAAATCTGCGCTGCAGAAGGAGAGAGTGCGGTAAACTTACCATCCTGTGCGGGGAGGCCACGTGCAAGGTGTTCCAAACGGGTGGCAGCCATCTTGGTGCTGGGAGCGAGAGGCGAGGTGGCGCCTAGTGGCTACATTCTAGGACAGTGTGCAGACTGACAGGCAGCGTGAGGTCCATCTTAGTGGAAGGAAGCCTGTAGCTACGTCTGTGTACTGCTGCCAATCTTCTGTATTGGGAGATACTGTCTTGCTGAGCCAACATACTTAGAGGCCCTTGTGGAGGGACAAATATAGATGGTGCAGAATACAGGTTACCTACATCTGGGGTCCTCTTCCATACTGTCAAAGAAATCTATGTAATTTCAAGATAGTCTTCTGCCTATTATAACTACAGTCATGGCCAAAAGTTTTGAGAATGATACAAATATTACATTTTACAAAGTCTACTGCTTCAGTTTTTATAATGGCAATTTGCATATACTCCTGAATGTTATAAAGAGTGATCAGCTTAACAGCAATTACTTGCAAAGTCAATATTTGCCTAGAAAATGAACTTTATCTCCCAAAACACATTTCAACATCATTGCAGCCCTGCCTTAAAAGGACCAGCTAACATCGTTTCAGTGATTGCTCCATTAACACAGGTGTGGGTGTTGATGAGGACAGGGCTGGAGATCAATCTGTCATGATTAAGTAAGAATGACACCACTGTACACTTTAAAAGGAGGCTGGTGCTTGGCATCATTGTTTCTCTTCTGTTAACCATGGTTATCTCTAAAGAAACACGTGCAGTCATCATTGGCACTGCACAAAAATGGCCTAACAGGGAAGAGTATTGCAGCTAGAAAGATTGCACCTCAGTCAACAATCTATCGCATCATCAAGAACTTCAAGGAGAGAGGTTCCATTGTTGCCAAAAAGGCTCCAGGGCGCCCAAGAAAGACCAGCAAGCGCCAGGACAGTCTCTTAAAAGTGTTTCAGCTGTGGGATCGGGCTACCAGCAGTGCAGAGCTTGCTCAGGAATGGCAGCAGGCAGGTGTGAGTGCATCTGCACGCACTGTGAGGCGGAGACTCTTGGAGCAAGGCCTGGTCTCAAGGAGGGCAGCAAAGAAGCCACTTCTCTCCAGAAAAAAACATCAGGGACAGACTGATATTCTGCAAAAGGTACAGGGAGTGGACTGCTGAGGACTGGGGTAAAGTCATTTTCTCTGATGAATCCCCTTTTCGATTGTTTGGGACATCTGGAAAACAGCTTATTCGGAGAAGACGAGGTGAGCGCTACCACCAGTCTTGTCTCATGCCAACTGTAAAGCATCCTGAAACCATTCATGTGTGGGGTTGCTTCTCAGCCAAGGGAATCGGCTCTCTCACAGTCTTGCCTAAAAACACAGCCATGAATAAAGAATGGTACCAGAATGTCCTCCGAGAGCAACTTCTCCCAACCGTCCAAGAGCAGTTTGGCGATCAACAATGCCTTTTCCAGCATGATGGAGCACCTTGCCACAAAGCAAAGGTGATAACTAAATGGCTCAGGGAACAAAACATAGAGATTTTGGGTCCATGGCCTGGAAACTCCCCAGATCTTAATCCCATTGAGAACTTGTGGTCAATCATCAAGAGACGGGTGGACAAACAAAAACCTACAAATTCTGACAAAATGCAAGCATTGATTGTGCAAGAATGGACTGCTATCAGTCAGGATTTGGTCCAGAAGTTGATTGAGAGCATGCCAGGGAGAATTGCAGAGGTCCTGAAGAAGAAGGGTCAACACTGCAAATATTGACTTGCTGCATTAACTCATTCTAACTGTCAATATAAGCTTTTGTTACTCATAATATGATTGCAATTATATTTCTGTATGTGATAAAAACATCTGACAAACACACATAAAAACCAGAGGGCAGCAGATCATGTGAAAATATAATATTTGTGTCATTCTCAAAACTTTTGGCCATGACTGTACATATAACAACACAGCAGCTGTATATGGGACGGAAAACAGTCTCAGCGCCCTTGCACACTTCTGGTAAACTCCTGATAGACAACATGAGTCAAACTGAGGAGGAAGGTATGTCCACAGCTCCACTAGAGGATACCCCTCAAGTAGATAAAATCCCCACTGCAGCTTTCCCAATGCTTTGTGATTGAACGGGCACTTAGAATCCCAACCAGACCATTGCCACCTGGAACGCCACCAAGACCATTTATTATCAAGGTCCTAAACTATAGAGATCGTGATACTATCTTGGCAGCGGCTAGAAAGAAAGGAACTGTCTCATATGAAAACACCAAGATTTCCTTTTACCCGGATTTCACCACTGAGGTTCAGAGAAAGAGGAGGCAGTTTACACAAGTTCGGGCAAGACTGAGAGAACTTGGTCTACAGTATGCTATGTTGTACCCTACAAGGCTGCGAGTTCAAGTGGATGGCTCGGTTCGTTTTTTTCAGACGCCAGAGGAGGCATCAGACTGGCTGGACAGTCGTCATCCGCCTGGGGAAAGAGCGTGAAGCATTTGTCCACATATGACAGGGATGGTTGATACTTGAAATGTTCTCTGCCTGATTTGCGTAGGAGGTAGATGTATACAAGACATATGCAATGTTTAAATCTAAAGGGGGGACACAGTTGTACCCAAGATGGGGATATGAGCATAGTTTTAAAGGAGATGCCTATTATGTCTCTATACATAGTGTAGGTTTTCTCTACTGAGTTTGATTTTAGAGAAGGGAGAGAGATTTCGTTTCACATGAAGATTTTGTCTTAACAGTTCTAATTAGTTGGGTGGTAAGTTGGGCGGTTGCCTAGGCTACAGAGGAGATAGAGAGGGGGTAACTGCTCTAATATTGTTAGGGTATGGGCCAATAAGCTAGTTGGCTATAGTGTCAGGGTAGAGTTTTCTATTTCAGTCTAGTTCAGGGATCTGAGGCTCATACAAGTTGGAAATGTGTGTGCAGGGAAGTTCCATAACAAGTTTAATGTCACCGTGGCATTGTGGGGTTCTACACGAAGTGGTATAGATTAATGTCTTCTTTATGGCGACAATTAAGATAATCTCCTGGAATGTGAGAGGCTTAGGCTACTTTCACACTAGCGTTTTATAATACCGGTATTGAGTTCAGTCATAGGGGCTCAATACCGGAATAAAACGCTTCAGTTTTGTCCCCATTCATTGTCAATGGGGACAAAACTGAACTGAAGACAAGGGAATGCTCCTGAAAGCATTCCGTTCCGTTTTCAGACCGGAGAACAAAACCGCAGCATGCTGCGGTTTGCTCTCCGGTCCAAGCATCTGCACCAAGACGGATCCGTCATGACCCCCAATGAAAGTCAATGGGGAAGGATCCATTTGGTATGACCACAATGGTAAATGGATCAGTCCTCCATTGACTTTCAATGGAGTTCATGACGGATCCGTCACCTGCACACATACACACAATACACACATACAGACATAGACATACACATAAACATATATAGACATACAAATACATACTTACATGCTCCCCGGCAGGTCTCCAGAGCGCAGGAGGAACAGGACGGCGCGCACAGATGACGATTCCACCAGCAGAGGGCGCTGTGGGGAATGGTCACCTGTGCGTGCCGTCCTGCTCCTCCGGCGCTCTGGAGACCTGCCGGGAGCATGTAAGTATGTATGTGTATTTGTATGTGTATATGTGTGTCTGTGTGTATGTATATGGTACTGTGTGACATGTGTGGGGCCGGAGCGCGGTTCCGGCTCCACACATGTCCCTGCGGTAGTCCGGATCCGGCAGCACCCTTCACCTGCCGGATCCGGACTGCCGCTAGTGTGAAAGAGGCCCTAAAGCTACTTTCACACTAGCGTTAGCACGGATCCGGCACCTAAAGGGTGCCAACGGATCCGTGCTAACGCTATACATGTGTGGAGCTGGAGCAGCACTCCGGCCCCACACATGACACACATTGAAACAAGACACAGACATACATACATACATACTCACATACTCCAGGGACGCCGGCAGAACGTCTTCACGCGCCTCCTGCGCGCAGTGATGACGATTCCCCACAGCGCCCTCTGCTGGGCGCAGTGGGGAAACGTCATAACTGCGCGCAGGAGGCGCGTGAAGACATGCTGCCGGCGTCCCTGGAGTATGTGAGTATGTATGTATGTATGTTTGTATGTATGTATGTATCTATGTATGTAAGACGGATCCGGAATGACCCCCCATTGGAAATCAATGGAGGACAGATCCGGATTACTGGTGTGTCCACACCAAACGGATCCGTCCCCATTGACTTGCATTCGGGGTCATTCCGGATCCGTCTTGGTGCGGATCCCTGGACCGGAGAGCAAACCGCAGCATGCTGCGGTTTGTTCTCCAGTCTGAAGACGGAACGGAATGCTTTCAGGAGCATTCCGTTGTCTTCAGTTCAGTTTTGTCCCCATTGACAATGAATGGGGACAAAACTGAAGCGTTTTTTTCCGATATTGAGCCCCTATAACGGAACTTAATACCGGAATTTAAAAACGCTAATGTGAAAGTAGCCTTAGCTGTAAGATCAAGCGAGCTGTGGTTTTTAATTACCTCAAGCCGTATAACCCTGACTTGATTATTTTACAGGAAACCCATTTAAAAGATTGTAAGGTGTTAGCTCTCAGAAGACCTTGGGTGGGACAGACCTTTCATGCAACTCTGCCGGATCTCAATACCTGAATTAACAACGCAAGTGTGAAAGTAGCCTTAACAATGCGTGAGGAGTATCTATCCTGGTCAGTAAAAGGACTCCATTGCAGTTACTCACGGTACAGACGGATATACATGGTAGATATAATTGTGCACTGCTTGATCCGTGGACGGCCACTGAGTGTGATAGGAATATATGCCCTCCTCCATGTAGTAAATCTTATCTAGATGAGATTATGATTAAGGTGTCACAATTACCCCAGTCTCCTGTTCTAATAATGGGTGATTTTAATGCAGTTCTAGATAGTCAATTGGATAGACTCAAGCCCCAGCAGAAGGAAAACCCACTCCTGGCAAATTGGGCTATAGCTCACAATCTGGAGGAAGTGTGGCTTTGGAGAAACCCTATGACCAGACAGTACTCATGTCATTCTGCCTCTGCGAATACTATGTCCCCAATCGATTTAGCATTTGGTAGCTCTGACCTACTAGGGATGGTGAAAGGCGTTTCTTACCTACCAAGGGGGATTTCTGATCATGCTCCATTGCAGGTAATTTTGTCTCAGTTAGTAGAAGGACCAGCCAAAATATGGTGACTCAACCCAGCGTGGCTGCAGGTAATCCCAGTTGCAGCCCAGTGTAGTCAAGAATTAGAAGAATATTGGAAGGAGAATGAGGGATCGTCCAGTCCAGTAATAGAATGGGAGGCATGTAAGGCTACTTTCACACTGGCGGCAGGCCTGATCCGGCAGGTGAAGGGTGCTGCCGGATCAGGCCTGCCGCAGTGACATGTGTGGAGCCGGAACCGCGCTCCGGCCCCACACATGTCACACAGTACATACATACACATAAAACATGCACACACATATAGACATACAAACACACATACATACTTACATGCTCCCGGCAGGTCTTCGGAGCGTCGGAGGGACAGGATGGCTCGCACAGGTGACGATTCCCCACAGCGCCCTCTGCTGGGCGCCTGGTGGAATCGTCATCTGTGCGCGCCGTCCTGTCCCTCCGACGCTCCGAAGACCTGCCGGGAGCATGTAAGTATGTATGTGTGTTTGTATGTCTATATGTGTGTGTATGTTTATGTGTATGTATGTGTCTATGTGTAGCCGGATCCGTAATGAACTCCATTGAAAGTCAATGGAGGGCGGATCCGGTTACCATTATGGTCACACCAGACGGATCCACCCCCATTGACTTGCATTGGGGCTCATTCCGGATCCGTCTTGGTGCGGATGCCTGGACCGGAGAGCAAACCGCAGCATGCTGCGGTTTGTTCTCCGGTCTGAAGACGGAACGGAATGCTTTCAGGAGCATTCAGTTGTCTTCAGTTCAGTTTTGTCCCCATTGACAATGAATGGGGACAAAACTGAAGCGTTTTATTCCGGTATTGAGCCCCTATGACGGAACTCAATACCGGAATTTTAAAACGCTAGTGTGAAAGTAGCCTAAGGCAGTGATGAGGGGAGTGTGTATTCCAGCTATTGCCACTCATAGGGCTGAGCTGAAGTTTACAAGGAATAAGATAGAGAATAAATTAATGGAGGCAGAAGAGGCTTACATTGATGACCCGAGCGATAGTAGAAAAGAGTAGTGGCTGAATGTTCAGAGGCAGTATAAGCTTCACCTTACTGAATATACGCAAAAGAAGTTGATTGTTAAACAACAGACTGTCTTCTCTGAGGGAGCTAAAAGTGGGAGAGCACTTGCGTACCTAGCTAGGAATGAGTCCCCGCAGAAAGTAGTGGCGGCAATCAAATTAGAATCTGGTGGCATGGTATCTGAACCAGAAGAGATTTGTGCTCAATTTGCATCCTATTACTGTAACCTATATGCATCTCATTATAACATGCCGGATGCTAACTTGAGGGAATACTTGGACCGGATTAATTTCACTAGGTTGTCTGGAGAAGACAGAGAGCTATTGAACTCTCCGATTTCTGCAGAAGAGATCAAAACAGCTATTAATTCTATGGCCTCCTGTAAAACACCGGGTCCAGATGGATTCCCTGCTGAATGGTATAAAAGGTATGAAGAGGGGCTTAGTACCCGGTTGAGTGCACTCTTTAAATATGCTCTGGATAAGTCGGATCTGCCACCTTCCTTTTCTGAAGCCACAATTGTGGTGATCCACAAGGCGGGGAAGCCATTGGACCAGTGTGGCTCATATCTCCCTATTTCCCTGATAAATCTGGATGCTAAAGTTTTGGCGAAGGTCCTGGCTTTGAGGCTAGTGGAAGTGATCCTATCCATTATAGGACCTGACCAATCTGGTTTCATGCCAGGGAAATCTACAGATATTAATCTGAGACGACTCTATACTAACTTGCAATCTAAACATGATAATATGGGAAATAGAGCTATAGCCTCATTAGATAATGAGAAGGCTTTTGATTCAGTGGAATGAGTATTTCTATGGGCAGTTCTAGACAGATTTGGCTTTCCAGAGAACTTTTTTAAGTGGCTGAAGCTCCTCTATTTGAAGCCCATGGCCCGAGTTCGGGTAAACGGCTACTTGTCTGAGCCCTTCTCCCTATATAGAGGTACGCGGCAGGGTTGCCCGCTATCGACTTTATTATTTGCACTAGTGATGGAGCCCTTGTCCAGTCTTCTGAACAGCACTAATACTATTGAGGGGTGGAATATAGTAGGGATAACGGAAAAGCTGTCCTTGTATGCTGATGACATGTTGATATATTTGGGAGATACGGAACGATCCTTAGAGGCGTTTCTGGAACTAGTGAATGAATATGGGAGATTCTCTGGATTGAAGGTCAATTGGTCCAAATCTGTGCTCTATCTGGTTGATGAGGGAGACGTTTTGTGTAGATCTAAGCTCCTGATAGTGGATCAATTTAAATACTTGGGGATTATCATATATAAGGATGTGCAGAGCTTCTATTCGCTTAACATAGTACCGACTATGGAATATGTGGCACGGAAGCTAAAAATGTGGGAGAGCCTTCCTTTGTCTCTTATAGGACGCATTAACATCTTCAAGATGATACTGCTGCCCAAGCTTTTGTATGTATATAGAGCAGCTCCAGTGGTTCTTCAGAGAGCTCATTTTATAGCGATTGATAGGTTACTGACTCCCTTTCTGTGGGCAAATGCGAAACCTAGATTAGCTAGAGACACTTTGAAGGCAGCTTTTGTAAGAGGGGGCTTAGCTTTGCCGGATATGGATAGATACTACTGTGCGGTTCAGTTGTCATATGTGAGCTGGTGGGTGAGAGTAGATGCCAACAACCCAGCTATAGTATTAGAGGCAGCCCTTTTGGGGTCATATGAGGCTTTGACAAACCTTCTTTATAGAGCAGGCAAATATTTGGATAAACTACTAACTTCAAATATGATAGCGGTAATCAAAGTATGGAAAGAACAAGTTTGGGTATGGGGAGATAGGGGGGAGGAGAAGGTTGGTCCCCGGTATTACCGCTGTGGAGAAACACTAAAATACGGGAGCTGTATTCATTGACAGATTTTGAGTTTTGGCCACAACACAGAGTCAAATATCTAGCCCAATTATATTCAGAAGGCTCCTTTAGGACCTTTTTGGAACTACAAAATGACTTTAACCTTCCCCGAAATAGTTTGTTTAGGTACTTCCAACTAAGACATGCATGTTTGAAGCAATTTGGGGGTAGTAAAGTCAAGATAGAATATGGGGAGATTGAAAAAATTGCCAGGCAAAAAACACCGTGTAAACCAGTATCATCCTTTTATTTAGCACTTATGTCCCAACTAGCTTCTCCGTTGACCAGAGCATTAGCCAAATGGGAAAAAGACATTCCAAAATTAGAAGACAGACACGAAAGGGAACTTATGTACACTTGGAGAAGTACAGTGATTTGTGCTAGAGACCAGCTGATACAAATCAAATGGCTACACAGAGTATATCTAACCCCGGTTAGATTGGTACGGATAAATCAATTATATAGTTCGATATGTACTAGATGTAATGGAGGGATTGGCACATTACTTCACATTACTTCTGGTCAGCAATTCATAGGTTCCTAAATGAGAAGCTGGGCTTACCAGCGGTCTGTTCGCCTGAAAACAGTTTGTTGAGTTTGGTGGAAGATCTGTTGGCAACCAAATATTCTAAGATTCTCTATCGGCTTCTAATGTTTTAACCTAGAAAGCCTATTCTATTTGAATCGAGGTCCCTTCGATTCAACACTGGGTACAGCTAATTGAAGCTGCCTTACCAATGTATAAATTGACCGATTCAGCTAGAGGAAATGAGGAGAAATTTGATAAAATATGGGGCCTGTGGATTGCTGCGAGAACATCGAGGGTTTAATGGATGGTGGGGATCCTACGGAGCTGCGGTGGAGTGAATGGGTGAGTGAATGATGCCTGTAATGATGCCAAAAAAAGGATAGAACTGCGGACAAGAATGGGCATTTCTATCATAGGGCTGGCCATTACGTTCCACAAAATGTGGAATGCACACGGCTAGTATCCTTGTTTTGCGGATCCACAATTTGCAGACTGCAAAAACGGATATAGTTGTCTGAATGAACTCTAATACCAAGGCTGAACAGTTACTATACTGGGTGCCAGTCCTTTACATTAGAGGGGTTTTGCCAAGATTTTAAGTTATCTCTTACCCACATGCAGAGGCGTAGCTAAAGGCTCATGGGCCCTGGTGCAAGAGTTCAGCTTGGGCCCCCCTTCCCTCAGTGCTTTGTGTGTCTTTTTATGCGGCACAAGGGTCTTTGGGCCCCCTCAGGCTCCTGGGCCCTGTAGCGACTGCTACCTCTGCACTCCCTATAGCTACGACCCTGCCTACATGATAAGGGATTACTAGCTGTTCACTAGGGTTCTGACCGCTGGGACCTCCAACAATCATGAGAACGGGGGTCCTGTTCCCCTGTTTTGATGGAGCGGGAGGTCGTGCATGTGCTCCGCCACTCCATTCATTGTCTATGGGAGCGCCGGAGAGTGCTGTACTTGGCTATCCCTGACACTCCCATAGAGAATGAATGGAGGAGCAGTACGCATGCACAACCTCCCGCTCCATTAGAAGGGGACACATGTTCTCCTAGTTGGTGGTCGGACCCCCAGTGATCAGCTAGTTATCCACAGGATAGGGGATAACTTAACAACTTAGCACAACCTCTTTAATTACACTGGCACAGGATAAGTACCTGATCAGTGGCTGTCCTACCGCTAATACCACCCACAATCACAAGAATGAGGGTTTTATGTCTCCGTATGATTGGAGTGTCATGTTGAGTATGCCTGCCTGCACTCCACTCCAAGAGCCTGGAAAACTGGAGCCTGTACTATATCCCTAGCTACTAGATTGACAGATATGATATAGCCGATCAGCTCAAGTCTGAATTGGTACTGTGTTGACGACAAAGAAAGAGGGAAAAGTAGCTTTGCGGTTATTTAACTCCTTGCAGACCTCCGCTGTACATGTTAGTTCTTTAAAGAAGGGGCCTACTTGTGAGCGCAATGTGCGCTATAACTGCCAGGTTTCTGCAATATTAAACAGCAGAGGCCCAGAGCTAATGACAATGATCGGCAATAATGCTGATCGCAGAATTTAACCCCTCAGATACCACGGTCAAATGTGACCACGGCATCTGAGAGAAAACAGGAAGCCACACACTTCCAGGCCCGGGCTGCCTTCTCCTGGCTGAGATGGAGAAAGGCAATCCATACTAGTAATAGGCCTGAGCCTATACAAGGCTTCCAGGCCGATTACTAGTACTGTATATTTCAAGGCTGACCTGCAGATGGCAGCACTGCAATGGAATATACTGAATCCTGTATTCTATAATGGATAGATATCCAATACAGAATACAAGTGGGAATATAGGGGTCAATTAAAAAAGTAAAAAAAAAAAAAAGATTTTAAGAGAAATATAGGAGGAATATAAGAAAAAAATATTTTTCATCAGACTCCCCATATCAGACCTCAAATTAGACTCCCATATCAGATCATCAGATCAGATCCCCACATCAGATCCATAGATCAGACCACCATATCAAACCTCAGATCAGACCCCCATATCAGATCTCAGATCAGACCCCCATATCAGATCTCAGATCAGACCCCGATATCAGATCTCAGATCAGACCCCCATATCAAACCTCAGATCAGACCCCCATATCAGATCTCAGATCAGACCCCCATATCAGATCTCAGATCAGACCCCGATATCAGATCTCAGATCAGACCCCCATATCAAACCTCAGATCAGACCCCCATATCAAACCTCAGATCAGACCCCCATATCAGATCTCAGATCAGACCCCCATATCAGATCTCAGATCAGACCCCCATATCAAACCTCAGATCAGACCCCCATATCAAACCTCAGATCAGACCCCCATATCAAACCTCAGATCAGACCCCCATATCAGATCTCAGATCAGACCCCCATATCAGATCTCAGATCAGACCCCCATATCAAACCTCAGATCAGACCCCCATATCAGATCTCAGATCAGACCCCCATATCAGATCTTCAGATCAGACCCCCATATCAGATCCTCAGATCAGACCCCCATATCAGATCCTCAGATCAGACCCTCATATCACATCTCAGATCAGACCCCCATATCAGATCTCAGATCAGACCCCCATATCAGATCTCAGATCAGACCCCCATATCAAATCTCAGATCAGACCCCCATATCAGATCCTCAGATCAGACCCCCATATCAGATCTCAGATGAGACCCTCATATCACATCTCAGATGAGACCCCCATATCAGATCTCAGATCAGACCCCATATCAGATCCTCAGATCAGACCCCGATATCAGATCCTCAGATCAGACCCCCATATCAGATCTCAGATGAGACCCTCATATCACATCTCAGATGAGACCCCCATATCAGATCTCAGATCAGACCCCCATATCAGATCCTCAGATCAGACCCCCATATCAGATCTCAGATCAGACCCTCATATCACATCTCAGATGAGACCCCCATATCGGATCTCAGATCTGACCCCCATTAGAGCTAAAATAAATAAACTTACCTCTCCTGCTTCGCCACTACTCTGCAGGTCCAGCGTTTTTGCATGCAGTCACGCTCCCTGATCTTTTCCGGCCTGCACTGCTTTGTGACCTGACTGCGTGCACTACGTCCTGCGTGCAGCGCGGGCCTGGAGAAGACCAGGGAGGGTAAGTACAGGCAGCACTTGAAGCGCATTACTCACCACTCCCCATGACTCCTGCATACTGGTTAACGCTTCCATAATTGAAGCGCTCACTAGTATTTGCTTTATAAGATGCACTGCCATTTTCCTGCACTTTTGAAAATTAAAAAAAATAGGTATATATGTTTATATAAAAAGTGATCAGAAAAGTCATGCACACTGCAAAATGGTAACAATAAAAACTACAGATCGCCCCACAATAGCTCACACAGCTCAGTAGACATAATTAAAAAAAAGTTATAGGGGTCTGCAGCCCTGTACTGTTTGGGAACAAAAAGTAAAACGACAATTAGTGAAAACAAATGGAAAAAAAACATGAGACAAAAGGAAAATGTTGCTGACTACAGGGCTTATTATATAAATGGAGTGGGAGGAGTGACACAATATACAATACATAATATATACAAGTACATAGCGCTATAGCAATAAAGCTGCATTCATTCATACCTGAGGTTTTTTTTTTTAAAGTTTGCACAATAGCTTTGCTTCTTTGTTCAATCATAACTGTGAAGGAGCAGTCATGTTTAGACTTCTCTAATGTTTCTTTTAGTCTAATCATTCCCCTCTTCAGCTGCACGGCTAGATGCATTTCACTTAGAAGCAGGGGGCATCTCCCTGCTGCCAGCATTGTCCTTTCCCTTACTTCCCACTATGTTTGTTTTCAGCTCCAGAGTCACAGAACAGATAAGGAGGGGTAATCAGGCTTACAGACACACATGACTTTCCTGTGATGTTCAGAAGCAGTGTAGAAGCAGTTCTTTTACCATGCTCAGGATCTCAGCTAGATCTGACATGCCCCCACTTCCTCTGAGCTGTCTTCTGAGTCTCTGTTTACCAACGACCGATCTACTGCAAATTAGGTGGAAATGAGACCTCTAGTGACCATGACTTAATAGCTTTTTTTCAGGTGGATGCAGGCAGATTTTTTTAAATGAAGTGATTTAGAAATTTGCTAGTAACACCATTCTCTATTAAATGAAATTCTGTGAAAGTACAGTGACCCTTTAAAGGGGTTTTGTCACTTTAGCAAATAGCATTTATTATGCAGAGAAAGTTTCCATGGTTACCACCACCTTGCATTCCAGCAGTGGTTGCGCTTGCATTCTATCACCAGTCTATGTGAGCTGACAGGGTCCTGGCTACCAGAGAGGTGTCACTTTTTCATATAGTGTGCAAGCACGACCACCACTGCTGGATTACAGGGTGGTTGTAACCATGGAAACGAGCAGTATATAATATGATGGAAAAATGAATCCAGCCAACAAAGAAAGCAGTATGGATAATAACAATACATTAGAAAGTGGCTTGTATTAACTTTCTCTACATGATAAATGCCACTCGCTGAACAAGTCCTTTAAGACCGCCCCGGTCAACTAAATATGTATACACACTTAGGCCTCATGCACACAAACATATTTTCAGATTGCATTTTTTACGGATCAAATGCAGACCCATTCATTTCTATGGGGCCACAATAAAATGTAGACAGCACATGAATGTTATATGTGTGCTGGCTGCATCCATTTATCATGTAGAGAAAGTTAATACAAGGCACTTAGTAATGTATTGTTATTACCCATATTGCTTCCTTTGATGGCTTGGTTCATTTTATCACATTATACACTGCTCGTTTCCATGGTTACAACCACCCTGCAATCCATCAGTGGTGGTCATGCTTGCACACTATATGAAAAGTGACGGAGGACACACAGGACCAACACTAGGTGCCATGGTGCAGGGTGCTATAAGCGACCATGGCCGTTTCTCTGTGTAGGAGATGTAGTATTCTAACACGATAACATCCACCCTCACTACACAGCGTATTCTTCAGGGTATCCAGCAGCTCCCCTATACGGCTCCATGAAGTATGTCTGGGACTGGATGGGGCGATGGACCTCTTTGGCTGAACTTTTGGTCCAGGATGAAAGAGCTTGGAGTGACACCCCACAGGAGGACATCCAGCATCTGTATGACCATTACCATGTCAGGGGGGCAGCCTGTATCACAGCATGGGAAGATGCCACCAAGTATTACTGTAACCTGCCTCATATACCCTGCTGAAGAACCCAAAATAAAGGGGGCACCACCGTGATTGTGTGATCACTGACCAAGCACCGCTAGCAGTTTATACTTTGTCCATCGTATTAGGTTTTCTAGATGTTCTTTTCTCATTTTCCAGTAGTGCATGATGGCTGATGTCCAGGTTCTGTGCCTCCGCTCCACACCATATCATCGGGATTGTGGGCCCATTCAAGTCAATGGGTCTGCATCCGTGATACAGTCTGCATGCAGCCGGTGCCCGTATACTGTGAACCCGGTCTATGTTGGCTGCAATACTGGCATGGCCAGGTAACAACGCATGAGCCCTTATATGGAGACCAAATGCAATGGATAAATAGACAATACAGCCATACAGACCAAAAAACTGGGACCTCGTACCCCTGACATGTGTTTCGCCGTGACTTTTTCCAAGGAAAAAAAACATAACATCTAGTATATTTTATATCGGACCTCCCAAGTGTCCCTCTTTTTACTGCATTTACTATATTGATCCAAAAAGAGTTTCCCTGGTTCCTATCTGCATATTAAAGCCCACCTTGTACATTATTTCACCATTTTATCCAATTTGAATTTTAGATATTTCTATATTCAGATCATTTTGCATTATTTCGTAAGAGAAAACTATTAGTGTATAAATATGCAGGAAAAATGGATCTTTCACGCAAGTGTCCCTCTCTGAGCGTTCAGAAAGTAAGGAGGTATGTTACATATAGTTATACTTTTCACAGCTATATGTTTTGTGCCCTGCCTGAATGTCTATGGGGCTGGCGGACACAGCTGCAATGCTGCCAGCATCTGCGACTTCCTATGACAACAGACAGTTATCACAACGATCCTCCTATCCGCACTGGGCGCTGACGTACAAGTGACAGTTCTGCTACACACATCCTAGCCATCCGGCACACGTCAAATGCTCCATCCAATCACCTAAGGCCCAAAGAGGTGTGGGCGTGGTCTGAACACAATACAGCGAATGGACGCTCAGCGTAAAAACTGCAATATGTCATTGTTGTTGCTCCGCCTACAAACAGCGTCCGCACGTACAGCAGAGCAGGGACAGAGAGACTTGACACGCAAATTTTGGAACGCATGAGGTTGCAGCCACTTCCGTATGTTTCTTTCCTTTACCAAGCTGTCCAGGTAATAGGCGCTTGACAATTTTAACATTGGCTTACATTAGGGTCGCTCTGCTTACAGAAAGTGCCAAATGTGTGTGTGAGAGGGGTGTGCTAACAATTGCGTGTGTTACTAGGGCCGCACCATTACTGGGTAGAGGCTCACAGATATGACAGTAGGACCTCGTAGGGATACCGCGCAGGTCAGGATAGGTCGCAAGCAGAGCGGGTCCTCGTTCTTAACCTTAGCGCAAGGGGCTTTTGGGGTCTATGGGGTTATCTACAAGAACGCGACGGCTCCTCCCCTGCACTATGACAATGGCCGCGTCCATCCCACGGATCGCACCATCTGCGGCACCTCCCAGCGGGGGCTTCCAGCTGCTGCGCTAGAGTGCCGGCTGAGGTAGGGGACGAGTGACGGTGGGGTGTGGCGTACTGGTATGTGTGCTCCTCAGCATCCCGCTGGGTGTGCGCCTGCGCCGGCTGTAGAGTGATGCCCCTGTTTTTGTGTCCCCCCCGCAGCTGTCACTTGTGAGCCTCCTGGCACTTCCCTGTTTGAAAAGTTGTATTGGAGAGTCCGGTGTTCCCAGGGCGGCCCGAGCCGGGGAGATAGAGAGCGAGGCCCAGCCTGTCCTATAGGATGAGTGGCGAAGAGGAGCCGCAAGCCAAGTATCCGCTGCATGTACTGGTCTGGAATAATGACTTCCGTGCCCTGGAGAGGGAGCTGGCCGGAAGGGTAAGAGCACCTTGTCAGAGCTGTCATGTCTATTGTCCTATGTGTAGGAAGCCTGGAGATGACACCTAGGTGTGTACAGCATCCAGAGAGCTGAGCCCATCCCCCACTCTGGGAGGTAGTAATGGGGCCTCGTTCACATACCCATGATGACATCCATGACGAGATGATTAGTGGTTCCACCGTGATAGATCTGTGTTTGGTCCATGTGTCATCCGTATTGCTAGGCTGAAAATTAATTAGCAGAGCATCTCCTGCCAATGGACGGCATCTGTGTCATGTCCATGGTTGCCACGGAACCCAGAGACTATAGGGTGCGTGAGGGATCCGTAATCGCTGACCCACGATCTATGGAATACTAACATTAAAGTCAATGGCTATGTGAGCGGTCCGTGGAGACCAGGTGATTACTGACATGTGAGAGAGACCTTTTTCACACCCCATAGTTTAGCATGACTGAATGTATCGTATATTGGATTGAATCCTATTGTAAAAACCTATTATTAAAGGGGTCGGCCCATTCAGACGTTGGTGCTATATTCCCTAGGATATGCCCCCAATGTTAGATACCTCTGGAACCCCCACCTATCTCTACAACGGGGCACCCAAAGTGAACGAGAACACAGGCATGGCCACCGTCTATTCTAGAACCACCATAGAAGTGAATGGAGAGCACATGCATGAATGGTGCCCTCTTCTTCACTTTGGGGGCCCCATTGTACAACCCCGTTAATCATATGCAGCTATAGGTTTCCTAAATCCTTTTACACCCCAGCATCATTAATAGATGCGCAAAATACCTTCCATTTGCATTCCGATTTTTTTCTAACTCCGATCCACAGAATTCACGATTCTCATCCGCTTTATGGACCAGAATAAAATATGTTCTATAATTTGCGCAACGGTCACACAAATCCGCAT
This sequence comes from Rhinella marina, assembly GCA_900303285.1. Lineage (NCBI taxonomy): Eukaryota > Metazoa > Chordata > Amphibia > Anura > Bufonidae > Rhinella > Rhinella marina. The sequence goes on along the minus strand of ONZH01014879.1, from coordinate 153,940 downwards.
AAGGTACAGATGTGTGCATGGTTGCATCGAAATGAATGGGTCAATCTTTATCTTCCCAGGAAGCATCAGAAAATAATGAGAAAGAAATCTGCATTCATTAGGTCATGTTCACACTGTTTTCTTAAAGGGTTTCTGTCACCTTGTTTGACCATATTAAACCAGATGACATTTGCAATGCGCAAATGTCACCTGATGTCTAATATGGTCTTCTTTTTAAGCTTTGTGTTCCCGTTTTCTTAAAAAATCTACTTTTGTAATATGCAAATTACCTTTACTAGGTGCAAGGGGCGGTAACCCTGCACCTAGTAGCACCGTTTTCCCCACCTTCTATATGTCGTAATCAGCACTGATTGACAGGGCCAGGCAGCTCACTGTATCTGCTGCTGGCCCTGTCAGCGCTGCAAATCCCGCGCCTGCGCCGTGAGTCCGTCATTCGGCGCAGTGAGTGCCGCTGGCTGCCGGTCTCCCAGCTTCCTCACTGCGCCGCCTTTTTTTCCAGCTGTAGTGTGACATCATCGGCGCAGGCTCAGTGAGGGAGCCCGACAGCCAGCGGCACTCACTGCGCCTGCGCCGAATGACGGACCCACGGCGCAGGCGCGGGATTTGCAGCGCTGACAGGGCCAACAGCAGATAGAGTGAGCACTGCGGCCACCTGTCGGATGCGGATCGCAGACCCCATTCAAGTGAATGGGTCCGCAATCCAAATGCGGCGGCCCCACAGTCCGTGCCCGTGCATTGTGGACAGCACACGTTCTTGTGCATGAGCCCAAAGTCTATGAAAAAACTCAGACCATGACCATGCCACTTGGAAAAAAAATTCACTGGACAAAGAACATCAGAAGCGGTCTTAAACCACCACTACCAATAATGCCGCGGACCCTGATTTAATAATGTCTGAGCTAGAGATGAGCGTACCGATTTGTCTCATCAGTGAGAATTATTTACCTGCGAGGGGCTCTCCCCGTTGTTGAAAAAGTTCCTCCTGCTGCTCCATTTATAGGGCCGGAAATCTTGCTCGGCGCTGACGATTTTGTGCTGCTGCGCAAGTGCAGTGGCCCTGCTCACGGAGCAGCTGCGAAACGTTTCTAGTTTGCACCAAAAATCTGTTTAAAAGGTGGCAGAAATTGGTGCAGTTTGGCACGATTTTTATTGCTAGTGTTTTTGCATTCTTGTACAACATGCTCATCAAGGGACCTGGGTTTAGCGGAAAGGGGTGGAGCTCTGTGAGAAAGAGGGCAGTGTCTAAAATGTGCCATTTTTGCACCAAAATTACCCCACTATTAGGCGTAAAAATCTCTCTAAGTAAGCCAACCAATAGGTGGTATAGCGCTGGACAAAAGTGTCTATCCCTGAACCAGATTTATCATGAAGATGGCGCAGGTTTAGACAGCATGTCTACTCTTACACCATCCACAGAATTAGTAAATCTGGGCCAGTGTTTGTAGGGTGTTTTATCGTTTCCAAAAAAAAGTCGCCAAAACCTCCCCCTAAAACTTCAGGTAAGATTTATCAAAACCAGTGCAGAGGGAAAACTGCATAAGGCCTCATACACACAACCGTAGCAGGTCCATGCCTGTATTGCGGGTCTGCAGTATATGTACACTGGCCGCGTACACTCCATATCACAGATGCCCATTGACTTGAATGGAACGGAGACACGGAGCGGAATCCAATGGAAGTACTACGGAGTGCTTCTGTAGGTTTTTTATCCGTGCCTCCACTGTCGGATGCGGATCGTGGACCCCATTCAAGTGAATGCATCCACGTCCACAGACAGCGGGCACACAGTCTGTGCCCACGCATTGCGGACCACAATTTGTGGGCTACTTTGGACTCCTCCATATATACTTACATCATTGTCCCCTTATGGTCAGTAGCCCAGTAGAGCCGTTTGGAAGCAAAGTGTCATGGTGCTTTCTACAGAGGTTGGAACCTAAGAGTGGCCATACACATTTATTCAGCGACAGCTCTCCAGGTTCCCTCATACACATTTGGCTTGGGCGAACGTGTGGGTAGAAAGCCACTGCCCAACATTTCTGGTGGCATCTTATCTCCAAGGAGAACAAAAGGATGTGGCGAAAATATTAATTTCACCCAATCCTTTTCTCGTCCAACATATTCTGTCAGGGGAGAGTCTGTCGCTCCCCACACATATTGGCAGAACCTGCCGAGAATGGCGTCTTTGGCTGACAGTATACTAACCAATAAAACATTTATAGCCCATCCTAGCAGTTAATTCTGAGACAATAACCCCTCTTAAATGTTTAAATACCCAAATAGGAATCCTAAATTATTAGGGGGATGTTTCTGGGCTCGCATCTGTTAGCTAGAAAAGAAAGTGGCCACAAACAGTGGCCCACATTCACTAGGGTGAGTGCACTTAGATTGTGGCATACATTGTGCCCAAATGTGGTGCAGTTTGGTGCATCTAAGTTTAGAAAACCAATCAGATTTCACCTTTCATTTTTCACAGCTCCTCTGGATAATGAAAGATGGAATCTGATTGGTTGCTATGGGCAACTAAGCCAGTTCTATTTTACACCAGCTTGAAAAAACATCCCCCTATGTGCGCTCTGCCCAACAAAAGGATGTGGTTTTGTGGGAAAGGAGCATTGTGTAATATGCAACATTTAGCTGCAAAATTGCGCCACAATTCTGGCGTAAAAATCTGTCTCAAAGTAGTTGGTATAGAGTTGGACACTAATTTTATCATCCAGCCTGAGCCCCTGTAATACATTCGATGTATGTCTTGACAGCCCATCTAAGTTTACGCCATCTATTGTCACTTGCCCTGGAGGACTAGGCAGGTCCAGGCATTAGGGCGGCTTCACATTAGTTCCATTCACATGAATGGGGCTTGCAGAAATCCATGTGTTTGCCGGCAAGGCTACTCCATTCAGATGAGAGGAATAGCTTTCAGTCGCAGATATTTCTGTAAAAATATTCTGTGGCGTGTGAAGTCAACCTTATACGGACAGTCCATTGATTTCAGTGGGTAATACTTACTTACCCCTGTGGGTTTTTAATTCACGACGCAACAAATGCGATGGTGGCATCCATCTTTCATTTTTCAGAGCTCCTTTGGATAATGAAAGGTGGAATCTGATTGGTTGCTATGGGCAACTAAGCCAGTTCTAGTGTCTAATCAGGCGACCCTTGTAATCATTTACATATCTGCCTGAGACATAACTGCCTGCCAGGTTTTGCAGCAATCTGACATTTCTATCTGTTCACGTACTACAAGAATGAACAATCAATGTACACAAAGCTTTGCAACTGTAGGCAAACAAAATCTGTCCATAACTGACCTGGTCCAAATCCACGTACTTTATATATTTAACCACAAGGTCAGGTGAATCTTGTTTACTTGGATCCTGTAGTGTGCTTAGGGCACCAGAGTACGACCGACTAAATAGTCCAGGTGTGGACATCGGTGGCTATTAAAGGGGTTGTCCAGGTTCAGGGCTGAACCCGGACATATCCCCATTTCCCCCAGGCAGCCCCCCTGATATGATGTAAGGGCAAAGGCTTTTTTTTTTTTTTTTTTTTGAGATCTGTGATGTACTGGGCTCTCCATGGGTAAGCTAGGTGGAGGATTCCGCCTAGCAGTGTTGCCGGTGACGTCTCCAGCACTGATGGGAGGGCTTTATCACTGCCCTGTAAAACAGCTAGGGTACAGCTAAAGCCCGCACATCAGTGCCGGTGGTGTCGCTGGCAACACTGCTAGGTGGAAGCCTTCGCCTAGCAGTGTTAAAATGTAAAGAAACAAGTCCTTGCCCTGCGCAAAACAGGGAAAGGGAGAGCATCGGAGCATGAAATGGTCCGATGTTCATATCAGAGCGGCGGAGGGGTGAAAATGGGAATCTGAGCAGCTCTGAACTCCGACAACCCCTTTAAGCGAATCATTACTTTGCAGAGGGGTCATCATGCATGTATATACGTTTGTATTAGTCTTGTTTGTGTTTCAGTTTGGCTAGGGTCACATTTCCAGTGAAGGTTCTGGGACAAAATACTGCTGCATACATCAGTATTTTTGTCCTTCCAAATTATAATCCGGGGTATGCTGGGCGCTGTTGATGTGAATTCATTTTTTATTCAATTTTTCTGTTCGCAGAATGCACCACAGATGTGAACCTAAGGGCTCTTTCAGACGGCTGTATGCTGTCTGCAAAAATGCTTATAGAACCTAATGAAAAATATGGTCGTGCACATGAGGCCTTATGAGTACTGCCAATATCACTGGCACATTATGATGTGTTTGGGTAAAAAAGTAATGTTACCATTTCTTCAGAAATAAGGATCTTCCAAAAATCCCACCTTGTGTCTGGTATTACAGCTCAGCTGGACAGAACATGGCTGAGCTGCAGTACCCCCTACAACCAGGTGTGGTGCTGGTTTTAAAAGAAAGCAGTCATATCTTGGACCACCCCTTTAATTGTCACATTTTGAGTGAAGCAGGATGGGACACCGGGATGGGTTCAGGGCTTCTGCTTAGCTTATTGAAACCCCTATTGGGATCAGTGCCCTGCATTTTATTGAATATTCATTTTGAATAGCTGTTATATTCCTTTTTATTATCTTATTTAGATTATTTGCTGGTAATGATTACATGGATTACCAGGCTTCACTGCTGCATTGGAGGCATCATGGCAGGAATAGGGTTTCATATTGCAGTGGAACGTGTTGGCAGGATCTGCGTTAATGTGCATGCCGGCTTACTTCTACTAAAGATTTTTCCTCTACAATCTTCTTACGTGTAATATTGTAGCAATATTCCTAATTATTGGAATCCTCTTAGTATTAACAGTCACTTAATTGCAATGGATTAACCAAAATTACTCGCTCCTTAGTCCTATTGAGCCGGAGGATTTTGTCTAAGAGCTGGCTCATGTCCAATTTTTCACCAGCTCTAAGAAAATAAATTGGGCAGATGCAAAATTTTTACAAAGCAAAGGTCCAGTAGATAATTAACAGAGCGCTCTAAAACTTCAGTAAATGTCAAAAAAAAGCCCTTGACTGGTCTGTGGATAGGGTAACCCTAAAGTGTGCCATGTACAGTACTTCCTGTCCCGAAAAATCCCTTGCTTCACTACCCTGACCAGCTACTAAACCAGCCTCAATAACATAATATTCTTTAATTTACAGGTTCTCTAATTGCTGTATGTTATGTCTGACACTGAGGTCTTATTCTCACAACGGTAAAAAACAGCCGCGTGACAACTTTTTTTTTTTTTTTTTTTTTTAAATGTCGCGCGGCCATTTTCAGAACAGTGGTAGTAAGTCTCCACACAGGATTCGTCTCTTCAAGGAGATTCAGCCTAAGCTGCTTCCAAGGCATCGCATTGAGCCAGCCAGATTCCTACTCCATACTGATGAGGGGCAAGCACCCTGAAACAGCTGTCTACGGATGCATATCTGGCCTGGCCATATTCTCTTGTCAAATCCCAAGGCTTCTTGGAAAGTTGGATCTTGATTCATAGGGAGCCACCTTCAAGAGGTGGTGCTGGTGAGATGGTTCTCTTTCTTGGGAGATACCTCTTTACATATTGTTTTCCCATGGAGCACTGCCAATAAGTCTCCAAACCATGGAGTACTTCCAGTAAGTCTCCATACAGGACTGGTCTCTTCAAGGAGATTCAGCACCTGCCTATACTTCTGTATTTCATAGCTATCTTATCTGTAGTTCTGTTGCATTCAGTGAAGCAGTATTGTACACGCATGTTAGTTACGCCAATAGACCTGTCATTGTAGCTCTGGAGGTGCAAAAACTGAAAGCCATATGGGGCACGTAAAGTGGTGGTAGTAGTAGGTGAGTGTCCCTTTTGTCATCCTTAACCTCAGGGACCTACACTAAATGAAAATTATTTAAAGGGTTATTCTCATTTTAGACAATGGGGGCATATCCTAGGATATGCCCCCATTGTCTTATAGGTGCGGGTCCCACCGCTGGGACCCGCACCTATATCCAGAACGGAGCCCCCGAACTGAATGAGGGCGCACTGCGCATGCGCAGCCGCCCTCCATTCATTTCTATGGGGCTGCCGAAAATAGCCAAGCGCTGGCTCGGCTACTTTCGTCGGCTCCATAGAAATGAATGGGAGCGCACCGCGCATGCACGGCCCGGCTCACATTCATTTCTATGAGCGGAGCGGGGACCTGCGCCTGGTGGTGGCTGGACCCCCGGAAACCCGGGGTCCTCCAGGCGCAGCGCTCCCCGATCCGTTCTGGATATAGGTGCGGGTCCCAGCGGTGGGACCCGCACCTATAAGGCAATGGGGGCATATCCTAGCGATATGCCCCCATTGTCTAAGATGAGAATACCCCTTTAATTTATATATTATACTGTGTTTTAGTAACAGAAAGTATATTTAGTAATAGAAATAATGGAAAGCCGCATAAAAATAATAAGAAATAATATTCCCAACAGGATATTGAAGAGCTGGATCCACGGGGTCGGACACCATTGCACCTCGCTGTTTCCTTAGGACATCTGGAGTCTGCTAGGGTGCTTCTCAGGCATAAGGCAGATGTCACAAAAGAAAATCGGGATGGCTGGACTGGTAAATCAGAATCTATACATATCCCCCTATTCACCTCATGTTTATGGCCTCCGTTGTAAGATGCCAGGATGTTAGATGCAAGCCTCTGTCTTGGGATCCTAAAAAGACACTTTTTTTGCCCCTCGTCTGGCTAATGTAACCCTGTGGACGCCTTTGTACATCTAGAGCAGTCCTGGCATACACACTATGATCGCTAACCTCTGGCACTACAGCTGTGGTGAAACTACAACTCCCAACATGCTCCATTCCTTTCTGTGGAGTTCTGAGAACAGCCAAGCAAGTGTGCATCTTGGGAGTTGTAGTTTTACCACAGCTGGAGTGTTGCAGGTTAGCCATTGCAGCACTAAGGATATATCACAAGGATGACATGAACATAGCTGCTGAAATTGTATCTCCTGCTCTGAAGCTCTCATTGCCCCATTCCTTCCTGTCTAGCCCTTTACCAAATCTGTACGTACGGAGATTAGCTGATTGCTGGGACTGGCAGAATCTTTATTTAATAGACATTTTACTGCACATTTAAGGTGCTGACATATTTTCAGTATATTATTTCTCCTCAAAGATATCCTTTGATTGAAATGGCGGGTCAGATGGCTGCAGCCCCTCTCTTCCAGAATTTTCTATCTTGATGTTTGAGAGTTCACCCTTCACAGGAGCATAGTTTGATCCAAATTGCTACCCACATAACCACATCATAAGCTAGTTAGGGTGTTATATCGATTGGTGGCCAAAGAATATTGCTTTGGCAGACATGAACTTTGAGGCACAATGGGGTATCTGGCCCAGAACCTTAATCAATGTCCAAGCACCCTCCTTTTTTGGCTTTACATAATGCTTTTGACCACACTCTGAGTGTTTCTGCCTCTTCGTTACAGAGATCTTTGTGGTTCCTCACAATATTTTACATGGCTGAAATAAGCCTTTAAAATGACCTGCAAGTAGGATAAACCCTGTCAAACGGGTTATACTGCCTGATAGGGTTAATCCTGCTGATTAAAACAGTATCTGTATGGTTAAAATCAGTGTCAGACCCACACTGATTAGATATTGATGGGCTATTCTGAAGATTCGCCATCAGTGTTAAAATGCTGGAAAACACCATGAAAGAGTATCCATCACCAAACAGGCCTTTTTACTTTAGGGTAATTGTAAGATGCACTAATACAACTGATTTACACAAGAATTTGTGAAAAACAAGCCTGTTTGTGAAATAAATGAAGTTTACCAGCATAACTATATAGGTCACCATTTGCTTTCATCTTTTACATTAGTTGCATTTTTACAGCACGTTATTATGTCTTCCAGTTTTGCATGAAGCAGTGAGCACAGGAGACCCAGAGATGGTGCAGATGGTTCTGCAGTACCGGGAATTTCACAAGGCGTCTACAGCCCTTGGAGGAGTTCCTGAACTCCTTAAGAAAACTTTGGAGGTGAGCTCATCTTACTTTTGCCGCAGTTTTTTCATGCACTTCTGCCATGATGCATTAAGTGTACAGGTCACTGTTGCAACCTTACTTTCCCCATGGTAAATATATTTTCAAAATGATGTCCCACATTCCCTCGTCCACTTCCCTAGCACAGGCTCCTCCAATACACAGTAGATTTGTTCCCTTGAAATCAACCATGCTTATGACATTTCCATAGCAGGAGTTTCGATGGAAAGCCTTTTGTTTATTTCCATGTATTAAAAAGATGTCCTTCCATGAAGTGACTGGAACAGCCTAACCACACTCCCAGGGTAAGATCTGCCAAATGTTTTAGGCTGAGCTTACACAGCATCATGAAGATTGCTACGCCATATTGTGAGTTTGGGGTTGGTTGTGTCTAAAATAGTCGCGTGACAACAAGTTTGCTGCTTTTCTGAGGCTTGCTGTCCCTCAAAAACACGCTGCTGTGTACCCTGATGTCTTTCTTTTAGGCTACATTCACACTAGCATTTTCTTTTTCCGGTATTGAGTTCCGTCATAGGGGCTCAATACCGGAAAAAAACGCTTCAGTTTTGCCCCCATTCATTGTCAATGGGGACAAAACTGAACTGAAGACAACGGAATGCTCCTAAAAGCATTCTGTTCCGTCTCCAGAACGGAGAGCAAACCGCAACATGCATCCGCACCAAGACTGATCCGGAATGACCCCCAATGCAAGTCAATGGGGACCGATCACACTCGGTAAACGGATCTGTTCTCCATTGACTTTCAATGGAGTTCATGACGGATCCGTCCACAGTACACCACACATGACAGACACAGACACATACACATAGACATATACACAGACATACTTGCATGCTCCCAGCAGCTCCGAACATCGCAGGAGGAGGAGGACTGCGCGCACATAGGAAGATTCTCCCTCCAGCAGAGGGCGCTGTGGGGAATCTTCCTATGTGCCGCGCCGTTCTCCTGTGCTGTGCGGAGCTGCTGGGAGCATGTAAGTATGTTTGTGTATGTCTATATGTGTGTGTATGTGACACGTGTGGGGCCGGAGTGCTGCTCCGGCTCCTCACGTGTACTTGCGACAGCACGGATCCGGCGGAACCCTTAACCTGCCGGATCCGTGCTGCCGCTAATGAGAAAGAGGCCTTAGTGAATGAGACCATTCTTCTTTCTTTTTTTTTTTTTAATCCAGAGGCTGAAGACTATAGACTATATGGTTTTTATGAATAGTCAGTCATGAATAAGGACGGAGTACAGTCTGAAACGCGTCGACTGGTGTAGGGAGATGTCCTACTGTGTGCCATGGACTTTTTAAAAAAAATCATGGTTTTATACAAGACCCGTGTGCTGCACCCACTACTTAGTTTTTCTTACAGAAGACTATAGACCTAGTCCGGTCTACAATTGTATCCACCCTAGGCAAACCTCTGTGAGCTAAATACATCAATAGCACATAGTCTCATCAAGCATAATAGTTTGCCGCAAGCAAAAAAAGATCTTGAAAATGGCGAGGAATTGAAACCAAAGTATATTAGTTAGTTGCCTCTCTTATTATACAGTTATCTCTACACTAGAAACTCTCCTGTTCCTTAAAGGGTTTGCGTTATCTTGGAAAATGGGGGCATATCGCCAGAACGGAGCCCGAAAGTGAAAGAGGGCACATTGTGCATGCACAGCCACCCTCCATTCATTTTTTATGGGGCCGGCTCGGCTATTTCCGGCAGCTCCATAGAAATGAATGGGAGCGGGGGCTGCGCATGCGCGGTACACTCCCATTCATTTCTATGGGTAGCCGGCTTGGTGGTGGCCAGACCGGAGTCCTCCAGCCACCACCTTGCGGGGCTCCGTTCTGGATATAGATGTGGGACCCGCACCTATAAGACAATGGGGGCATATCCTAGCGATATGCCCCCATTGTCCATGATGAGAATACCCCTTTAATATAGGCAGGAATGAGTTAAATAGTTCTATTTTTATTCCCTTTAAACATTGATGTGTAGGATAGTTTCACACTAGTAATTTTAGATCTGTTCACTTTTAGGCTGTTCCCTGCTGGATCTCTCTACATTCTGGCATTGCCCTGAAGCTACCCCATCCCCGTCCGGCTCCATTCACTATAATGGTGGACCAGCGGAGATCCAACTGAATCTCCCTTATGTTTGCCAGGTTGCGGCCAGATCTGCGCCTGTCCCCTTTTTTGTGAATGGCCCCAGCAGGTGTCAAGTAGCATCTGGAAATGCCAGATCCAGACATCTCCGGCAGGCTGAGATGTTTAAAACTAGCCTAACAAAGAAAAGTCAACCTGTTATTTATCCCTCATTGTACTATTATGTTTTCCCCTTAGGCTTCTGATTTCTATGTGGAAATGAAGTGGGAGTTCACAAGTTGGGGTAAGCTGATACCGATTTATGCAGGTTACCAGTTAAATTTAGATTCCCCCATAGAAGTCACTTTTGGTATTTAGTTTATTAGTACTGTACTCCATACTGTCTTTACTTTCCATTGCGTAACATACTGTGTATACAAATGTAACCCAATAATTAAAACACAGCCACCTTCATGAAACTTTTCTGCAAACAATGATTAATAGCAAAAATTCAAAGTTGCAGCTAAAATACATACTCCGGTCGAGATTACATGCAAAAACTTAGCCTGTAAAAACTGTAAGGTGTGAGGACTTCATACATACCACACGTGTCTACTGTACATTCAAGTTTGCATGTGTTCACAAATTGAATTGCACCAAATAAATTTTGCATGCAAGTATTGGCAATTATGTAGTACGTATGTAACATTTATCCCTGTATACAATCATGCATTCTTAAACCTGATATAATGCTTTAACTAAAACCGCTTTTAGACAGGTATAATGTGGGTTCTTAATTACTCCCATATTATGGACCCAACACCTGACCCTCCTATAGTTAATCAGAAAATGAATTAGGACGCCAAACCACTGGTTCTGATGAATCCCAGGAGATCTAGGTGTTGCACTCCTTTTCTGAGAAAAAGACCGCCATATGTGACAATCAGAAAGCAAGTATGCTCTCTGTTTGATGGATGAAGGGGGTTGATAACATGCATGGAAGTCCACTTTATCCTCCCCTAGGGGACATGTACAGTCAGACAGGGAGAAACACTCTATATATCACAGATATAGCCTTGATCTTGGTCTTGCTTTAAAGCTGAGATTGTCAGCTTTTTTTAAAAAAAAACTTTTGGCTTGAATCTGTAGTTACACAGCCTGAGATCCAGCCCTCGTTAGCAAGGATGTATGAGGTACAACCTTGGCTACTGAATTGCCTTCTTGCAATGATGTATGACATACGTCCTTGGTAGGAAAAGGTTTAAAGCACCTGCTTCCCCATACGCCATTACCACTAGGTGGAGCTTTCCGCATACATATCCTGTGATATTGGATATGGAGGCAGCATAGTAAGCATTGCAAATGGTGAAGTTCACACTGCAAAAATAGCAGTTTTGCCCCCAAAATATTTTGTGTGTTAAACTATATATAGAGTACAAAATGTAGAAATGCTTGTTTCTTCTCTTGCAGTTCCATTGTTGTCCAGGATGTGTCCCAGTGATATTTGTCGGATATGGAAAAGTGGTGCCAAGCTTCGTGTTGATGCCACTCTGTTAGGTTTTGAGAATATGAGCTGGATCCGTGGAAAGCATAGCTTTATATTTAAAGAAGAAGGTGAGGTCTTACATATTCATAGTTTATGTTTCTATAGGGGTATACATTTTAGGTTAGAGTCACTGTTCTTTCACACAATTTAATTTCATGGAGAACAGTGTAACTAGCAAATTTCTTAATCACTTCATTTATAAATATGCCTTCCTGCCTCCACCTGAAAAACAGCTGTAAAGTCATGGCCACTAGGGTTCTCATTTCCACCTAATTTGCAGTCCACGGCCTGTCATCAGGCAAAATCCATTCCTAACAGTAACGGAGACCTAGAAGATGGCTCATCGGAAATGGGGACATGTCAGAGATAGCTGAGATTGTGAGCCTGAGAAAAGAACAGCTTTTGAAGATTAGAGGAGCCTAGTGTGTGTCTGTAATTGTGTTTTTTTATTTTTTCCCTCCTCATCTGTTTTGTGATCTCCACAGCTGAAAGCAAACATAGTGGGAAGTAAGGCGAAGAACGTCACAGCAGTAAAATGCTGGCATATTTCACAGAAGGGAGACGCTCCCTGCTTCTGAGTGAAATTCATCTAGCTGTGCAGCTGAAATAGAGAATAATATGGTGGAAAGTGACATTAGGGAATACCAGAAAAGACTTGTTCTTTCACAGTTATTATTGTACGAAGAAGCACAGCCATTGTAACATGCAAGCTTTTTTTGAAAACTCTGGTACGCTTTAAAGAGTAACTAACCTTTGAAGTTCTGCTCCTGGCTGTGCCCACTACACTAAGCTAACAGTCCTGCATGTAAGCTTGTAGCTTATTGAAGTAGGCACAGGCAGGAGCCTGCTCAGCTAATCCTGGCATAGCACACTGTTACAGGGTACCCAACCTCGGGAGGGCACAGGCAGGAGCAGCAATGTGTGCTCCTGCCCGTACTCTGTTTTCTGCAGCCCCATTGATATATGTATTGTTCATAATATTACAATTCTGGAGCATGTTTTCTTAGTTCTCTGTTTTCACCATTCCTTAGTTAGGCTACTTTCACATATGTGTTTTCCTTTCAGGTTTTGAGATTCGGCAGAGGATCTCAAAACCAGAAGAAAACGCTTATGTTCGATTTAATACAGCCAGCTATATCCGTTCCGTTCGGATGCAGTTGTATTAAATCGAAAATGAACAAACCATTGTAGGTCAATGGGCAAAGGAGGCGATATGGATAATAATTAGAGATGAACGAGCAGTGCTCGTTACGAGCACTGTAACGCTCGGGTCCCGTGTGAAATGCCCGCAGGCATTGCGGATCCGTCCTCATCTGCATGTAAGTCAATGAGGACGGATCGTTTGGTATGACACTCATACCAAACGGTTCCGTCCCCACTGACTTTAAGACGGGTGAGGACGGAACCGTTTGGTATGAGTGTCATACCAAACGATCCGTCCTCATTGACTTACATGCAGATGAGGACGGATCCGCAATGCCTGCGGGCATTTCACACGGGACCCGAGCGTTACAGTGCTCGTAACGAGCACTGCTTGCTCATCTCTAATAATAATATATTAGTAAGTGCCTTGTATTAAATTTCTCTACATGATAAATGCAACTTACTGAAGTGAGACAACCCCTTTAATCCTCGATAAATTTACAGTTGGATGTTTCTCAGGGAGGGTGTCAGGAGGCATGTCCCTACACCATCTGATATTATGAAATCACTGTTCACAGTATGAAACTGTGTAGGAACACACACCTTTTACAAGAGGAATGGTAACGCCCACTTGTCAATTTATTCATAAATTACCACTAGGAATAACAGAGGAATGGCATAATGCAGAGTTCAGATGCTCAGGAACTGTTATTTCATTGGGAATACAAGTATTTACTGAAACAGATATCTCAGGAATTCTTGACCGGATAGGGCATTCTTAGCAACCTTATAAAGAAGGTTCATTTTTTGCAAATAAAGGGGTTGTCACACTTCAAATGTTTGGGGGCAAACTTTAGGGGGGCTGTTAAATTAATTAAAACATTTTTATCAGGTATAATTTTTATTGTTGTTTTTTTTTTTTCAATAAAACAAATAGTACAAAAATACATTGTATCGAGTATTCAGTGCAAGATCAGTACAATCACTGATGTAGTATACAAAGCATTACCAGACACAAATAATAATATATATAAAATTAGGCTATGTACACCCTGTTTTATGATGCGTTTTTTCCAAATCAGTACAATGCAATTACAAAAAAAATAAAAAATGTAAAAAATTGCCCCCAAAGGTTTCCATAGCCTTTAAACTCCTTTCCCCAAGCCCCTGCAATCTATGACCACCACTCTGTCCTCTCTGCCAGGCTGCAGCCGTAATGTTTTGGCTACAACAGTGACATGGACTGGCTTCAGCAGCCTCATGCCGTTCACTGCTGAGTCCAGTTATTGGCTACAGCAGTCACGTGAGGTATATGGGCACTTATTCTTTAACAGCATCCCTTCATTTAATCAAAACTATTTGAAATCGGAAAGCCCCTTTTAACCACTTGCGGACCACGTATAGACTATCAGTGTCTGGGTTTTCCACAGTTGTCACAGACTGTCTAGGTCTCGAGAAGGCCTCCCTTCCCATCACTGTATACACAGTGCTGTGTCGCTTCCTGTACTTGTCCTTGTGATCATGTGGTTGCTCAGCTCTGTGGTGTGTTTCAGGAAGCTGTATTCCTCCTGTAACTGGAGCTAATATGTCAGCCTCAGTTACAGGAAAAATTCGCTATAAAAATAATACTAAATAAATAATGTTACATATCTCCCCCCCCCCCCCCAGTCTTTTATGATCTTATGGGGGTCAAAAAGTATAAAATAAAAGATAGACAAAATAAAGTAAAAAAACAAAAACAAACTGTCACTACTAGCCCATACTGGAACTTCTAGCTCTGCCCCCTCGACCGTAGTATATACTTACAAGTATATCACCTATATGAAAGCTGCTGTGTAACAAAAGAAACCTAATGTAAAAAATACTTTTTATTTGCACTTTGTGCCTTAAAATAATTGTAAAAACTAATTTTTTTTTTTTTTTTTACCCTGGTATAAAAAAATAAAAATACTAACATAAAAATGGCATTAAAATAAACCTGTGTGCCACTGATATAAGATGAAAACATTACTTAATTAACTGAACAGAAGAAAAAAGTTATGGCTTTTGAATACGCATGTACTAAAAAATTCCAAAAATGTGATAAAGGGGAGGGGTAACTGGTCTGGTCTTGAAATGGTTAAATGCCTGTAGTGGAGATGAATACATCTGTGTCCTGTTGGATTAGGAATCCCACAGTGGTCACAATCCATTACGGAGAATGAAGACTCGGGTGGGTGCTTTGGCCATACTGGTGGTCAGTCCATGTGATTGTCCTGTCTATGCTGAGCGGTAGTCACCCCCACAAAGTGTATCGGCACATACGGCCATTTGTTTTAGAGTGTGTCCATATTCAGCTTCTGGTGAACATTTAGTAACTTCATTATATGTGCTTCAATCATTTATTGATAAGTTCATTTTAAAATATGAACCTTTTAAGATAAGCTTTTCAGGGCTGATTAACCTTCAGAAGGCTAAGGCTTTTTTTCATGTTGAGAGCTTTTTAAATCTAATTTCCCAGTTAATGCTATGAAGAAACAAACAGACTTCCAATGTCCACAGATAACTGGGCAGAGCTGATGGAGATCAACCATGACGACAGGACCGTCACCAAGGAACGCTTTGACATCTCGCAGGAAATAGAGGGCATTACGTTGGATTCCATGCAGCCAGCAGAGCGGGAAGTCACCAAGAGACTCACCTCTCCTGTCATTAACACCTCCCTGGATACAACGTCAATTGCCTTTGAAAGGTAGCCCAGTGTACTGCAATGTGCTCCTCTCCACATAGGGTTTTGGGTGTGAGGGGTTGTCAGAACTGTAGACTGTAAAGTGTAAACGTGCTTGGTTTTAGTGGCTTCCATGATAATCTTAGCACACTCCCTTAGCATATTCTTCTGGCTATTGATCCAAAAACTTTACATTTAGACTTAAAGGGGTTGTCCGATCTAAAGGCAAACCTCTCCGGTGCCCCTATATGTGTTTAATAAAAGAACATATACCTACCACTTGATATCCCACCTTCTCCAGCTCTGCCACCCAGGTCTTCTATTCTTGTTTGTGTTTACAGGCTGCAGCAGTTGTGTAGTTGTATACAGAACATGACCGCTGCAGCCAATCACTGGACTCGCTGCTAAGGTCGTTCAAACCCTAAAATAAAAAAGTTATGGCTGTATCAAGGCAGGGAGCGCAAAACGAAAACGCAAAACCGAAAAAACCTCTGGGGTAGAAAGGGTTAAAGATGTACTTACACATTTGATAATAGTTGACAGAATCATCTGTATGAGAGCAGCTCTGTCCCCTAAGGAGGTCTGCACGGAGATATCTGTCATACACGTACCCCTCTCTATATATGGTAACAACATGTTTTCTTGACCTCTCTGAGCATGGATTATTACAAGGGATGTCAGGATATTTTTGTTGGCCAGGGAGTATTCAGCTGACGGGTTAAAATCTTGGATTGACTTGTACTCAGTGAGGCAACCCCTTTCCATGACATGCCCTATTGGGGCATATGAACATTAGGCTTCATTCACACGACCGTATTTTGTTTCCGTGTCCGTTCCGTTTTTTTTGCGGACCGTATGCGGAACCATTCATTTCAATGGGTCCGCAAAAAAAAACGGAAGTACTCTGTGTGCATTCCGTTTCCGTATTTCCGTTCCGCAAAAAAGATAGAACATGTCCTATTCTTGTCCGTTTTGCTGACAAGGATAGGCATTGTTACAATGGATCCGCAAAAAAAACGGAAACACGGATGCCATACGGAACGTCATCCGTTTTTTTTGCGGAATAGCAAAACACATACGGTCGTGTGAATGAAGCCTTATAGTGGGGGCACCCTGCACGAGCCAGAGCAGAGTTTTGATGATTATGAGCAATTCCCTGCTATAGCAGACCTGCACATGGATTAGAACGTCAATCATCCATTTAAATGAATTTTATGTAGTACTGCATGAGCTGAGATAATACCTTCCTCAGTGTAGAGCATAAATATCAGATCAGCGGGTTCCAAGACCTCACGGCTGCGCCGATCAACGGGGTGGCCATGGCTCTAGAACTACACAGCTCTGTCCATTGTGTAGTGGATACAGTTGGTTACTGCAGAGCTGCTCCTATTCACTTGAACGGGAGCAGCACTGCAGTTACCAGCTTTGTCCACTACACAATGGACCGAGCTGTGTAGTTCTGGTGCCTTCTTCTGTCACTGGAGCTGCTCCTGAACAACTGACCAGCGGTGGTGTGGGGTATTGAAATATACGATCATACAGCAGCGCTGCTCAGAGTGCTTTGCGCTGTCGGGTTTCATTGGCTGTATTTGGCATTTCCAGCATGGGAAAGTATATGGGATCCGCACCGTTGAAAAGCCGAGCAAAGCAGATGAAACCTAACAGTGCAGAGTGCTTCGAGCTTATGCTTTCACCAAATGTTTAGGTCCCCTATATAGGGATCTTCCAGAAAAGAGCAGTTATCAGCTCTCCACTGACTAAGGGCTCATGCACACGACTGCTGTCGGCCGGTGCCCATATCGCGGCCCGCAAACAGCACGTCTGCAATATACAGGTAATGGCCATTTGTGCACTGCATTATGGATGTGGACCCATTCACTTGAATGGGTCCACATTCCGGAAGGTGCGGTGCGGAATTGAGTGCTTCCGTGGGTTTTCTGTCCCTGCCTCCACACTGCAAAAAAGTAGAGCGTGTAAGATAAAGTTACAGAACCCCTTTAAGGTTTGTTCACATCTGCACTAAATACTTCTGCCCCATTATAGGGCAATAATGACGGGTTTCCATCAAGGAGCCTGGCATTTTATTGGACAGTTGCATAACATTTGGTGTTATTTTGTCTGTCTTTTAATGGAATCTGTGACAGAGGCTGTAACCTATCCTGTAATGCTGATGTGAACGAAGCTTTAATTGAACCAGTTATAACTGAGGGGAGGCCAACCAGATAATGCAAGTGTGTACGCCGTAGTTTCAATCTGTTTCCATCTTAAGATTATTATGTATAACAGAGGCAATTTAGGGATCGTTTTTAAGAAATTCTTGCTGTTTTGGTAATAATTTTTCTCTTTGCAGAACAAAGTCTGGATTCTGGGGCTGGAGGACTGACAAAGCGGAAATGGTTAATGGGTATGAAGCCAAGGTAATTCCTGGGTCTACTGGTTGTGTCCATTGCATACATTTCCACATATACAATGCATTGAAATTCACATTTTGTTATATTGCTGCCTAAAATAAAACAAAAATGTACCTTTTTCTTCAACAGTCTGCACTCTCAATACTCACAATAAAAAAGTGAAAACACAATTTTAGAAATTTTTGCTAATTTATTAAATAGGAAAAACTTTACCCTTTAGGCTAAGTTCATACTGCAAAATCAGTAGCAGACTACTAGCTGAAAACAGGTGGTTGTTCGTGGCAGATTTATCATTAGGAGTAGTAGAGGAGTATTTGCTTGAGTTTTTTTTCTGTTTCCCCAGTGACTTCTGTGAAGTCCACAATCAAATCTGCTTCCAAGAAGAAACATGTCACCTCTCAAGCTTTTTTCATATCAGCTACTGTAAAAAAAACCTACCATTTTGCACTGTGTGCACAAAGTGGGATTTTTAACATTAAAGCCAATGGGGATATTGTTGTTGAGTTTCGGTTCTGGATTTAGCAGCTGAAAATGCACGTTTTCCACTGCTGAATTAGTGGCCGATTTTAGCCGTGTGAACATACCCTTACTATGACACTAGAAATTTAGCTCTGGGGGCCTCCCATTTCTCTTGATCATCTTTGAGATGTTTTTACACCTTGATTGGAGTCCAGCTGCGGTAAATCCAGTTGATTGGACATGATTTGGAAAGAAACATTCCTGTCTATATAAGGTCTCACAGCTGACAATGCATATCACAGCAAAAACAAGCAATGAGGAGGAAAGAACTGACTGTAGAGCTCATAGACAGGATTGTTTGGAGGCACAGATCTGGAGAAGGGTACAAAAAATGTCTGCCACATTGCATTTCCCAGAGCACAGTGGCCTCCATAATTCTTAAATGGAAGAAGTTTGGAACAACCAGGACACTTCCTAGAGCTGGCTGCCCCACCAAACTAATTTAGGGAGAAGGGCCTTGGTAAGAGAGGTGACCATGAACCCAATGGTCACTCTGGCTGAGCTTCAAAGATCCTGTATGTAGTTAAGAGAAGTTTCCAGAAGGTCAACCATCACTTCAGCAAGCCGTCAATCTGGACTTGGCAGAGGGGCCAAAAAGAGGCCTCGTCTCGGTAAAAGACACATGAAAATTTTGAAAAAAAAAACAAATGTACTGTCAGACTGTGAGAAACAAGATTCTGTGGTCTGATGAAACAAAGATTAAACTTTTTGGCCTCAACTCTAAGCTTCTGTGGAGGAAACAAGGCATCACCTACTTAATACCATCCCTACAGTGAAGCATGATGGTTGCAGCATCATGCTGTGGCAGTGTTTTTCGTCAGCTGGGACATGAAAACTGGTCAGGGTTGAGGGAAAGCTGACTGGAGCAGAGTACAGAGATATTCTTAATGAAAACCTGATCCAGAATTCTTTGAACCTCAGACTGGGCTGAAGGGTCACCTCCTTCCAACAAGACGATGGCCCTAGGCACACAGGAGTGGCTTAGGGACAACTCTGAATGTACTTGAGTGCCCCAGCCAGAGCCCTGATTTGAACCTTATTGAACATCTTTGGAGACACCTGAAAATGGCTGTCCACCAAGGGTCCCCGTCCAACCTGATAGAGCTTGAGAGCATCTGCAGAGAACAATGACAGTAAATCCCCTAATCCAGATATGCAAACCTTTTGGCATCATACCTAAGAAGACTGGAGGCTGTAATCACTGCCATCGGTTCTTCGAGTAAGTATTGAGTAAGGGGTCTGAATAATGTCAATGCAAGATTTTAGTTTCTTACTTTTCAGTAAATTAGCAGAGATTTCTAACATTCTGTTTTCACTTTCATTATGGGGTATTGAGTGCAGAACGATGGGGAAAAAACTTGAATTTTTTTTATTTTGGCACATGGCCACAACATAACTAAAAAAGTGAAGGAATCTGAAGACTTTCCAAATGCATTGTAAATAATGATTTCCTTTCCATTAGGTTTACTCTGCAAATAATGTAAATGTTGTTACAAAAACACGGACAGAACATTTAACAGAAGAAGAGAAGTCTCGGTATAAAGGTAACGGAATCTGTTTTCTTGTATTTTATAATCATCTATGCTTAATTACTGGGAGTATACCATATTATATCATTTATTTCTTTGTAAACCAGGGTCCAGCTAATTATGTTTCTAAGGATAGACTATCCGTTTTGTAGTCCTGG
The DNA here is from genome assembly GCA_900303285.1 of Rhinella marina. Lineage (NCBI taxonomy): Eukaryota > Metazoa > Chordata > Amphibia > Anura > Bufonidae > Rhinella > Rhinella marina. The sequence goes on along the minus strand of ONZH01014879.1, from coordinate 133,848 downwards.
AAAACTCCTTAAAGACAATTAGTCCTGGAGCTCCCATATTGGCTGAGCTACATTTTATACCATAGGTTTTTGTTGTGACACTTTTATATTTAAAAGCTATGTACATTTTGAGAGCATTTTTTATTATTACATTTTACTCATTTTGAGCTAAATTTTTTTTTTTTTTTTTCAATTATTAAAAATGTAAAACCCTTTTCTCTGGACAGGGCTGAGATTCTCTAGTACTATGCTCTGTATTTTTACTCTTTCTCATCAGGCATCTCACCGGACTGACTTTTTATCTCTGATCTCCTACACTAATTATATCTCAATTCTTATATTGCTCATTAGGTTTATTTGATGACTGAAAAGTAAAAAGTATGTTCACACAGCTAGAAAAACAGTTAACCCTTTGTGACAGGCTCAATATTTTTAATAAAGTGCAATTGAAAAAATGATTTTTAGCCCAAAATGAATAAAATGCAATTATACAAAATTGCCCCCAAAGGTGTACATAGCCAACTACTATTTTAACTTGAAGGGGTTGTCTCACTTCAATAAATGGCTTTTATCATGTAGACAAAGATTGTCCATATTGCTGACTTGATTCATTTTCCATTGCTGTTTCCAGGGGTTATGACTACCCTGTAATCCAGCAGTGGTTGCCAAGCTTGTACACTATAGGAAAAAGCACTAGCCTATGCGCACTCCTGTGGTCCTGGCCACCAGAGAGTCCAAGTGCCTTTTCCTGTAGTGTGCTAGCACAGCCACTGCTGCTGGATTGCAGGGTGGTTGTAACCCCTGGAAATGTGTATAATATGTTGGAAAAATGAGTCACACCAGCAAAGGCGGCAATATGGACACAATACATTAGTAAATGCCTTGTATTAAAAAAGGACCTTTTATGGGTCCAGACATTGTGAAATAAGTACCAGGTTATGTAGGGCATAGAGTAGGGATCTAAGAGCACTTAATAATTTTTCTGGGCGCCACTCCGTTTTTGCCCGCTGTGCCCCTGTTGAATTTCCCACCTGGTATGCTAACGAATAGCATCGGAACAGGAAGGAGGAGACGCCAGAGTTTCTCAATGGGCAATGAGAAGGTGATTTTTTTTTTTTTTTTTTTCTCCCTCGAGGAGCTATAATTACACCTGCTCACCACTGCAATGTCGATGGCGAGCAGGTAAACAGTGAAGAGAGCACAGCACTCATACGACTGCCAGCACCCCCGCCGATCTGATATTGATGACCTATAACAAAATCCGATAACTCCTTTAATGGCAACCAGCACTGCTTATGATTGTATATTATCTTTGTGAAGGCATAAATGGTAAATTTTTGTCTTTTATATAATATATGAATATATTTCTTTATGTTTGATATCTTAGCTGACAGGAACTTTTTGGAGTCCTTATTGGGAACTGTAGAGCACCAGTTTGGAGCACAAGGGGTGAGACTTTATGGTATATTATATTGTTGAGGTTGTGATATGAATTTTAACTACCTTGCCCCTGACTTATTTAATATCTTGTGTTGTATAATGCCCATTTACCTGAGTTGTTTGGTGTTTTTTTTAGCACTTTGAATAAAGCATTTTAAAGCCTGTCACCAAGATTTAGCTCCCCAAATATAGTGACAGGTTTACAATCATGATCATCTATCTTGTGGACAATTCTGAATAATGCATTCATATGCCAGTAAGATGTCAGGGGGTGAAGCCCCTCTCCCAGACAGTCTAGCTGGCCTGTCCACCATTACTGGCTTGATTGATGTCCTACAGGCCAGGTACATCATCACCAGCCTCCTCCAGTGGCATCTGGTCATGCACCGTGACGAAAAGGTGTACTGGTCTCAGATTCATATGTGCATGCCCTGGATTCCTCTGATGATGTACTCGGCCTATAGGACGTCAGTCAAGCCAGAAAGTATGGACTACCCAGAATGCGAATCCACCCGTCTGACTTCATAGTGATAAATGCATCAGTCAAAGCTCTTTTCCTTCATTATGCAGAATTATCTATCACAGTGCTCCAGATGGCGACCAAAATGCGACTTAGAATTTACAAATACAAATTTACAAAATTTGCACCTAGACCCGCCACCGATGCAGTAGCGCAGCCTAGTATCAGAGAACATGGTGCGCGCTGCTCTCATCGCGCTCCATGTTCCCTCAGCAGCACAGGGGAAAGGAAGCAGTCTCTCCCTCCCCCCTGTGCTGCTGCTGCCACCCCCAATGAGGAGTGAGAGGGGCGGGAGGAGGGCAGGGGCTGTGGCCACTGCGCCACCAATGAGAGAAGAGAGGGTAGAGGAGGGGAGGGGCTGTGGCCACTGCGCCACCAATGATAACTATGTTTAATACAACTACAGAAGGCGGGTGCCGGCGCAGAATCGGTAGTTGTATTAAATATAGTTATCATCATTGGTAACAAAGTAACAAAAACATTGGTGGCACAGCGCCCAAGAGCTCCATTAGCGTGAATAGGACAACAGTTCTAGCCCCTAAGGGGGCTAATAGTAAATAAAAAGTAAAAAAAAAACAAACACCAATATATTAAGTTTAAGGGCCCATTCACACAACCGTGTGAATGCGCTCGCATATATATTCCGCAATTTTGCAGAAGCGGAATAGATGCGGCCGCATTCACTTCAATGGGCAGCGTGCCTCGGCTCTGCAAGAAATTATAGAACATGTCCTATTCTTGTCCGCAGCTGTCAAGAATAGGCATTTTGAATGGGGCGCCCGGCCATGTGTTCCACAATTTGCATCCGTGGTATAGCGTATTGTTATTGCATCCGTGGTATTGCGGATCCGCATTTTTGCGGATCCACAATACTATGGCCGTCTGAACGGCCCCTTAATCACCCCCTTTCCCAATTTTACATATAAAATATATTAACAATAGATAAACATTTTACATATCGCCTCATCCGAAAAGTCCAAACTATTAAAATATAAAAAAATATCGGTAAACACGTAACAGAAAAAAAAATGAAAAAAAAACGCACAATTCGCCATTTTTTAGTCACCTTGTCCCCCCAAAAAATAGGATAGGACTGTTCTATTATGGGCCAGACTTTCCATCTTCTCCTCCAAGTCTTTTTTATAATTATATGTATTTAAATTTGGTGACTAAAAATTTAATTTGGCTCCTAAATTTGTCAGTTCAGGAGCCAATGGCTCCTAGGTATTTTTTTTTTAGTCTGGAGCACTGCATCAGTTAAACTTGTCACCATAATGGATAATAGGTTGGTGGCAGTTTGGGGGCTAAATCCTTATAACATATTTCCTTTAAGTTGCTCAATGTGCCCAGTTCAACATGACATCTTCAGTGCTGTATAAATTACAGCATTTTTTAATTTTTCGGTTTCACTTTCCTGAGATAAAGCCGCGTTCATGTTGTGAGCTGCTGCTGCTTTTACCTCTGCAACTACCTGGTTTCTAAAAGATAAGATAGATATGTATTTTTAATGTGTGGATGAAGAACTGCATCGAGGAGAGGGATGCAGGACTAGCTGGTCTTGTTCTAGAATCTTCACTCTTACATTAGTGACATTGGAGCAGGGAGGGGGAACGCAACCAATGTTATGTGCAGTTCCTGAGATAATCTGTCATGCGATAACAGCTTTGAGAAAATTCTAGGCTTTACACACAGGGCTTTACAGGACATTAGTACCATCATGCCCTACAAGTGGAAAAAATGGTATTTGTCCCTCTTTCTTTGGCCTCAGATATATCTTTTAATTTACTTTTTTTTACTTTACTTTGCCATTTTTCAGGATCTTACCACAGAATTTGCCACAGCCAACAACCCGACTGCTATCACTCCAGAGGAATACTTTAACCCTGACTTTGACCTTAAAAATCGGGACATTGGAAGGCCTAAAGAATTGACCATAAGGACCCAGAAGTAAGTAAATGTCAAGGAAGGAATGTAAATTCACTTTACAAAAGATGTCAATATCTACATGTACGTATCTATTATGTACATTAACATCTAATATTTCATACAGGGTTGTTTATTCCTCGTGATGTTGTCTTTACTGTTAACATTACTTTTCTGTGTGTTTTTTATTCTTCTTATTACTATATTCAGTATAAAATGTGTTATTTCTTAACAGATTTAAAGGCACGCTGTGGATGTGTGAAGACTTCCCTCTTTCCTTAGTAGAGCAAGTAACTCCCATCATAGACCTAATGGCCAGGACAAGTTCTCACTTTGCTCATCTCCGGGACTTCATAACCCTTCAATTCCCCCCTGGTTTTCCGGTGAAAATAGGTGCGAGTTTATATACCTTATACAGTGTTGGTAAATTTTTGTTAGTCATTTCATAATGAAGAATGTGCAGCTTTCTAATATATTTAACTTCTATTCCTCACCATGTTCAAGATATATGGTTTCTTTCAATTAATGGGAATATTTCATTTAAAAGCTAAATACACAGATACGTCTTCTCACTGTGGAGAGTTCAATACAATTGGTAGCCAGTCCAGGCACTCCCCAGAGTGTTTAAAGGGTTTGGCTAATTTGCAATGTAATTGGTCAGAAAGTTGTATACAGTTATGTAAGCTCCATACAAGCATACATGCCTGTATACTGTCCCCCAGCTAACCAAATGGAGACACCTGTTGCCCTAGTCAGTGAAGTAAACCTACTCCTCCTTCATCCTCCATGTCCATGGGCTGCTACGGTTCTTCTGGCTGCTTCTGGGTAGCCTATATTCTGCGCAAGTGCCGCCTTTCTATGGAATCAGAGCAGATGGGCTAGCCTTCGCTGCTTGCACTAACACTTGGGTGTCCGTGACCCAGTCACTGGTTCACAGGTTGTTCTACCTTTGACCACTTTTGGTTAGGTACTAACCACTGAATACTGGGAACACTTCACAAGACCTGCACTTATGGAGATGCTCTAACCCACTTGCTGCCTAGTATATCCCACCCCTTGCTGGATGACATAGTAATGAGATATTTATTCACTATGGGTTTAATGTGATGGCTGAAGGCAAGTCTGCTGTATTTATGAGGAGAGTGTTGCCTCTCCCCTATTAAAGGGGTTATCCAACCCCTAAAATGCCCCCCAAATGCCTGGGCCCCTCATATGTACTTACCTCGCTCAATGGCACCCGCTTTGCCTCTAATGCACGGCCGCCCTGCATCTCCCTGTCATGCGGATCAAAACATCCAGCCGTGTCGGGGGCTGGGGAGATAGGGGTAGACAATACCAGGCCGCAACGGGGGCGAGACTCCTTAGCGTCACCCGCGATGCAGATTATGATGCTGAATCATCTGAAAATCCACATAAAAAAAACTCATTGACAAAAAAAAATATCACATCACGTCCATGGATTGCTGTAAAACTTGCCATACATTATGTCTCTGGCAGATATATAAATTAATACAGGTGTCTAATTAGACACCTGGTCTTGCCACAAGAAAGCGTTAAAACCTTCTCCTGCTGCCCTATAAAAAGGCTCTCAGAAGCTACTTTTGGGTAGTGTACCTCTTGGTGAGAGGTACAGTTACATAGTAACATACATAGTAACATAGTTTGTAAGGCCGAAAAAAGACATCTGTCCATTTAGTTCAGCCTGTTTTCCTACAAGTTGATCCAGAGGAAGACAAAAAAAAAAAAAAAAAACCCTGTGAGGTAGAAGCCAATTTTCCTCACTTTAGGGGGAAAAATTCCTTCCCGACTCCAATCAGGCAATCAGAATAACTCCCTGGATCAACGACCCCTCTCTAGTAACTATAACCTGTAATACCGTCCAGAAATACATCCAGGCCCTCCTTGAACTCTTTTAGTGAACTTACCATCACCACCTCCTCAGGCAGAGAGTTCCATAGTCTCACTGCTCTTACCGTAAAGAATCCTCTTCTATGTGTATGTAGACGCAGAGGATGTCCCCTCGTTACAGTCACAGTCCTCGGGATAAATAGATGGGAGAGATCTCTGTACTGACCCCTGATATATTTATACATAGTTATTAGATCTCCCCTCAGTTGTCTTTTTTCTAAAGTGAATAACCCTAATTTTGATAATCTTTCTGGGTACTGTAGTCCACCCATTCCAGTTATTACTTTAGTTGCCCTCCTCTGAACCCTCTCCAGCTCTGCTATGTCTGCCTTGTTCACAGGAGCCCAGAACTGTACACAGTACTCCATGTGTGGTCTGACTAGTGTTTTGTAAAGTGGCAGGACTATGTTCTCATCACGGGCATCTATGCCCCTTTTGATGCAACCCATTATCTTATTGGCCTTGGCAGCAGCTGTCTGGCACTGGCTTCTACAGCTTAGTTTGCCGTTTACTAAAATTCCTAGGTCCTTTTCCATGTCAGAGTTACCCAGTGCTTTACCATTTAGTATGTACTGGTGACTTGCATTATTCCTTCCCATATGCATAACCTTACATTTGTCAGTGTTAAACCTCATCTGCCACTTTTCTGACCAAGCCTCCAGTCTATCCAGATCCTGCTGTAGCAGTGCACTGTCCTCCTCTGTGTTAATTACTTTGCACAGTTTAGTGTCATCTGCAAAAATTGATATTTTACTATGCAAACCTTCTACAATATCATTAATAAATATATTGAAGAGAATAGGACCCAATACAGACCCCTGTGGTACCCCACTAGTGACAGTGACTCAATCTGAGTATGTACCGTTAATAACCACCCTCTGTTTTCTATCACTTAGCCAGTTACTTACCCACATACAGACATTTTCTCCCAGGCCAAGCATTCTCATTTTGTATACTAACTTTTTATGTGGTACCGTGTCAAACGCTTTGGAGAAGTCCAAATATACGACATCCATTGAGTCGCCACGGTCAAGTCTAGAACTTACCTCCTCATAGAAACTGATTAAATTGGTTTGACATGACTGATCCCTCATGAAGCCATGCTGATACGGAGTTATTTGCTTATTTTCATTGAGGTACTCCAAGATAGCATCTCTCAGAAAACCTTAAAACACTTTACCCACAACAGAAGTTAAACTTACCGGCCTATAGTTTCCGGGCTCTGTTTTTGGACCCTTTTTGAATATTGGCACCACATTTGCTATGCGCCAATCCTGTGGAACACTCCCCGTCAGTATAGAGTCCTTAAATATCAGAAATAAGGGTCTGGCGATGACATTACTTAATTCTCTTAGGATACGTGGGTGTATGTCATCTGGTCCTGGTGATTTGTCTATTTTAATATTTTTAAGACGTTGCTGTACCTCTTCCTGGGTCAGAGAGGACACTTTTAAAGGGGAATTTACTTTTATATTCTGCATTTCATCTGACAGTTTATTTTCCTCAGTGAATACAGTGGAGAAAAAGTTATTTAGTAGCTTCGCTTTCTCCTCATCGCTCTCTGCAACTCCCCCCTCATTACTCTGTAAGGGGCCGACACCTTCAGGTTTATACTTTTTAGTATTTATATAATTGAAGAACATTTTAGGGTTAGTTTTACTCTCTTTGGCGATTTAATCTCTCGGTCTCTAGTTTGGCTGCTTTTATTTGTCTTTTACATATTCTATTTTTTTCCTTATAGTTTTTCAATGCTTCCTCGCTCTCCTCCTGTTTTAGTGATTTAAATGCTTTCTGTTTGTCAGTTATTGCTTTCTTTACAGTTCTGTTTATCCACATTGTTTTTTTTTCTTGTTCCTTAACCTTTTATTCCCATAAGGTATGTACCTCTCACAATTAGATATTAGGATGCTTATATCCCATTTTGTGGCTGTATTTTTATTTTTGAGGACTTTGTCCCAGTTAGTTAGGCCTATGGCCTCTCTTAGTTGGCTAAATTTAGCTTTTTTGAAGTTTGGTATTTTTGTTCCTCCCTGAAGAAACACTCTTTTGAATGACAATTGGAAGGTTATTATATTATGGTCACTATTTCCCAGGTGTCCCCCGACCTGCACATCTGTTGTTCTGTCAGGTCTATTGGTTAATACTAAGTCCAGTATGGCCGTCCCTCTAGTCGGGTCCTGAACCAGTTGGGAAAGGTAATTGTCTTTGGTTATTGCCAAGAACCTGTTTCCTTTATGAGATGTACAGGTTTCAGTTTCCCAGTCTATATCTGGGTAGTTGAAGTCCCCCATAATAACAACCTCATTCTGATTTGCCGCCTCGTCTATTTTGTTTAGAAGTAGATTTTCTGTGGTCTCTGATATATTGGGTGGTTTATAATAAACTCCTATTAGTATTTTATTATTGTTTTTGGCTCCATTTATTTCTACCCACAGTGACTCCACATCTTCATGTCCCTCACTTATATCTTCCCGCAGTGTGGGCTTTAGACAGGACTTTACATAAAGGCAGACGCCTCCCCCTCTACAGTTTTGACGATCCTTTCTAAACAGACTGTAACCCTGTACGTTAACTGCCCAGTCATAGCTATCATCCAGCCATGTCTCAGTTACTCCCACTATGTCATAGTTCTCCTCACACATCACTAATTCCAGTTCACCAGTTTTATTAGCTAGGCTTCTGGCATTAGTGTACATACAATTAAGAGGTTTTTCCCAATAAACTTATCCTTTCGCTCTAATATTGTAAAAACATATATGATCATTACACACGCACACAGAAAGTATCATTTGATTCCAACAACTCCTTGTTGTGTATTTTTTTTTTTTCTCAATGTACATTAGTCTACTTAGTTGCACTGCTGTGTGGTTTAACCCTTGTGTACATTACTGTGCTTCTTCCCACAGAAATCCCCTTATTTCATGTGCTGAATGCAAGAATTACATTTGGCAGTGTGAATACTTGCTCCACGGCAGAGGAGACGTCTCCAACCACGCCAAGAGGGACACCAGATGAAGGTGAAAGCTTATGGCTGATGATATTGTGCCGAGTATGAAAGTGCACCTTTTTGGGATATTTTGGTCATAATTAATATGCTTGTTCCATCCTTTTGTTTTTTGTTTTTGCAGCCGCCGCTGCTCCAACATTTGAAGTAGATCAATCTGTCTTTGAGATTCCACCGTCCTACCATATTCAGGAAAATGGAAGGAGCCTACATATTCGTGATGAAGATGATGAAATCATGCAGTTTGCTATTCAACAGAGTCTTCTAGAGTGCAGTGGAAATCAGGTCAGCGTTACATATGCACCCAATGGAAGTTTGTTAAAAATTCACTGGCAGCACAGTGTTTAAGCGGAGCTATTATCTCAACTGCACACAAAAACTAACATAATTTTAAGCTGTCCCTGATAAAGGTGTATTTTTTGCAACAGTATAGATAATTAAAGGGATTTACCCACTAAGGTGTTTATGACAGTTTAATAATTAGGGCTTGTAGATTTAATAGGGAAGGGTCCCCCAACCCCTCTATAAGTCAAAGCAGGGAGCTGCTGTGAAGGGTAGCTCTACCTTTAGGGAGATGTCATTGAGCACCTGTGCGGGAAATAACTCTCCGCATGTGTATATACTAAGAGTTATTTAACCCTTTCCCGACCGACCTGGTGCGGTGCGGGGACATGACGCCCGCTCGCTACTTACCGCCATCGGCGGCGTCTTCCTGGGCTTTCTGATCACGGCATCAGGATGCGTCTGAACCCGGAAGCGTACGCTTCCGTGTGGTGTACAGACGCCCCGAGTGGCCAATCGGGGTGTCTGTACACCATATGAAAACTGTAATCCTCGCTGGTGAGGATTACAGTTTTCAAACTGCAATTCTTATTCTGGCCACTAGATGGCAGGCCAGGATAAGAAATGAGCAATTTTGGGATTTAACTCCATCTAGTAAATCCCTGATTGCTCATAAAGAAAAAAAACCCACAATATATTAGCTCATATTTGAGCTTTAAAATAATCCCAAAAAAATGTAAAAAAAATGTTAAAAAATATATAAAAGTTCAAATCACCCCCCTTTCCGTATAATTAAAAAATAAATACCTAAATAACAATAAATATAGACATCATGGGTATCACCGTGACCGAAAACGCCCATACTTTTAAAATATTTAAAAAAAATTCCAATACGGCGAATTGTGTGGCGGAAAAAAGCGTCCAAATGGCGATTCGCAGTTTTTGTCGCTTTTTTTTCTAAAAAAAATAAATAAAAAGTGATCAAAAAGTCATACACACTCCAGAATGGTATCAATAAAAACTTCAGATCGCCCCGCAAAAAATGAGCCCCCATACAGCTCCGTACACATAAATACCAAAAAGTTATAGGGGTCAAGATATGACAAGGAAAAAAAAAAGGCCAACTTTATAATTATTTTATCACCATCTAAACGCAGGAAAAACTATACATATTAGGTATCGCCGGATTCGTACTGACCAGTAGAATGAAAGTAACTGGTCGGTTTTAATGAACATCGAACGCTGTAAATAAGAAACCCGTAGAACTGTAGCGGAATAGGGTTTTTGTTTTTTGCAATTTCACCCGATTTGGAATTTTTTTTCCCGCTTCCCACTAAACCATATGCAATATTAAATGGTGGCGTTGGAAAGTACAACTTGTCCCGCAAAAAACAAGCCCTCATACAGCTATGTGAACAGAAAAATAAAACAGTTATGGCTGTTTGAAGGCAGGGAGCGCAAAACGAAAATGCATAACCGAAAAAACCTCCGGGGTAGAAGGGGTTAATGTACAGATTCCCATGCAGCTCATATGTATAGTGGTGACAAGATATATGTAAGTTTGGTGAGGCAATCTGTTTGGTATAAGGCTGCATTTTCAGCTTTTTCCTAGAGTGTCACTTTAATGAAGACTTGTAGGCAACAAATGCTCCCTTACAAGATCAGTTCACGCGAAGGGGTTGTCCAACCCCTTAACGAGGACCTATTACCTCTCCTGACATGTCTGATTTAGTAACTGCTTGTATCTCCATGTAGTAACAAATCTGGAGCATCTATTCTTATTGCTCCATGTCGTGTCATTCTTCTGCTATTATACCTACTAGACATTTATGAATGAATTGCCAGTAGTATCTACAATAAAGGTCCGTCTGGGTGTTACCCGTTGGGTTTTGCACCTGCAAATCTGACACTGGTAGCACTGATTGGATAATGTCAGACTGTGCAGGGACACACCCCAATAGGTAATACCCAGTTGAACCTTACTGCAAATCGCCAATTCCTTAATAAAACTTCTACCAGAAATAATGGAGAAATGGCATAAAATAGAATCCTAAGAATAGATGTTCCAGAATTGTTATTACAGGGAGAATGTAAGTAGTTACTAAAACAGACGTTTCAGGAGAGGTGACAGGTTCACGTTAAAGGGGTTGTCCCATTACGACAACTTAACCCCTAATTAGCAGAAGTGAAATGGAGCTGTGGCTCTTTAAACTAAAACACACAGGGGGGACATTTATCAAAACTGGTGCTTGACCTGTTCATTTTACAAAGGAGCTGTGAAAAATGAAACATATAATCTGGTTACTATTGGCAACTATGGCTACTTTCACACTGGCGTTTTTGCTGGATCCGGCAGGGTTCAGCAAAAACGCTTCCGTTACTGATAATAAAACCATCTGCATCCGTTATGAATGGATCCGGTTGTATTATTTTTAACATTGCTAAGACGGATCCGTCATGAACTTCATTGAAAGTCAGTGAAGGATGGATCCGTTTTCTTTTGTGCCAGATTGTGTCAGAGAAAACAGATCCGCCCCATTGACTTGCATTGGGGGACATGACAGATCCGTCTTGCTTCGCATCCCTGGACAGAAAGCAAACGACAACATGCTCCGGTTTGCTCTCCAGAATGGAATGTATTTTGGAGCATTTAGTTCTGTTCAGTTGACAATGAATGGGGACAAAACTGAAACGTTCTTTTCTGGTATTGAGCCCCTATGATGGATCTCGATACCGTAAAATTTAAACGCTAGTGTGAAAGTAGCCTAAGCCAGTTTTCCTTAGCACCAGTTTTAATAAATATCCACCACAATTTGTATGGAACATATTTGTAGCCTGTGAGTTTTGCTGGCAGACAGTAAAGCCATGCACTTACTGAGTAATATGCTACCAGATACAATTATGTGCAGCTCAACCTATTACAGTAAGGCTAGCTTTACATTAGTGATCAGAGCTCAGGCAGACTCCACAGCAGTATTTGTCCAATGGATTCTCAGCATATTTGCCTGGGTTGCAGTCGGATCTCTGCCAGTCCCCATCATAGTTAATGGGGCCCGGCGGGCATTCGGGCAGCGCCTGCCAATGCGGGATCTAGAGGTTTGAAACGGTTGAACTGCTGTCATCCTGTGTGCACTGTGATAAACAGTTGCTGAAATATACCATTATCTCTGAAACGCTATTTCGGTACAAACTATTTGAACTGCCATATTCTGCCTTTATTTTTATAGCAAATGTCACAAAGCCATTCAAATGGAAGCATTTCTTCAAATCAGGTGTTTGATGCTCAGTATGAAAGGTAAGGTATAAATTTGCCCGATACAGGCAATATAAAATCACTTCATTTTAGGCCTTTATGTCCTTGCTTTTATAAGGGTATTGTGGTTTGCACTCCTGGGGTCACTGTAGCTCTTACCCATGGGAAAATTGATGGAGAAATTTGTGAGAAACTGTAGCTGACACTTGTGGGGACAGAAGATGAAATGTATGGGTCTGTGATCGTCTCAGGGCAATAAAGGATTTATGACAGACTCATGGGTGTATGCTTATCCAGGGACATATGATTATTTTTGAAGGGTTTGGTTACATAGTACCTGCATGTTTGTGTGTGTGTGTGTGTGTGTGTGTATATATATATATATATATATATATATATATATATATATATATATATATATAAATTATATATTACAGACCAAAAGTTTGGACACACCTTCTCATTCAAAGAGTTTTCTGTATTTTCATGACTATGAAAATTGTAGATTCACACTGAAGGCTTCAAAACTATGAATTAACACATGTGGAGTTATATACTTAACAAAAAAAGTGTGAAACAACTGAAAATATGTCTTATATTCTAGGTTCTTCAAAGTAGCCACCTTTTGCTTTGATTACTGCTTTGCACACTTGGCATTCTCTTGATGAGCTTCAAGAGGTAGTCACCTGAAATGGTATTCCAACAGTCTTGAAGGAGTTCCCAGAGAGATGGGAAAAGGATGTGGGTCCCTTAACGCAGGCGGACTGGGGAGAGTTTTTGGCTGAGACTCCAGAGCTCTCACTTAATGAAGCGCAGAGGGTGTCCCAACTGTATCTCCTTCACAGAGTGTACAGAACCCCGGCGTTTCTTTATAAAATTGGTATTAGAGTGACTTCTGACTGCCCACGCTGTGCTGTGGCTGGGGCTGATTTGCTTCACATGTTTTGGGCATGCCCCAATCTGCATAGTTTTTGGGACGCGGTTCTTAATTTAATTGCTGAAGTAACGAAAGTTAGACTTTCCCGTGATCCCAGGGTGTGTCTGTTAGGGTTACTCGGGGATTCTGAGAGTGGGGATACTTTAGTCACATGTATCCGCAGATTACTGTTTCATGCCAGAATCCTGATTGCTAAGCACTGGCTAGATCAACAGCCGCCATCGAAAATAGAATATACAAACAGGCTGAACATGATTCTTCGCTGCGAACTGGGGATCTACTTGAAACGAAAGTGTCCAAAGAAGTTTGTTAAATTATGGCAAGGGTGGTTTGAACCGGCGGGACTGGCTTCCCATAGTTTGAGAAGGGATTACTGTAACTTACAATTAATGATATCGTAGAGAGAAAATATGGGAAATGATCATACTTAATACACTGCAATTGTAGACTAGCTCTCCATTGTGTAAACTGGTGGTATAGCTGATGCGGAATTTTGGGACGCAGACACACTGGGGCAGGTGTGGAGGAGGGGCAATCTCTCTGCGGGGGGTGGGGGGTGGGAAAGGGAGAGGTTGAAGGTGGATGGGAAGAGTTTTATGTTGGGGCCAAAAGTTGGGCTTTATAGGGATATAATTGTTGTTAGGGGGGGCAAAAACTTAAAAACTGTGCAGTCTGTTTGATTCCTGAGTGCATTAGATTTCCTAACATTGTATTTCTGATCTGTAATGTCGCAGTTTGATATTGTATTTTATCCTTGGAATGTGAACATTTTGCTTTGGTATTGTCTAACTGATGTTTATGCAAACGGACTGCAAATAAAATCTTACCTGATTTAAAAAAAAAAAAAAAAAAAAAAAAGGGAGTTCCCAGAGATGCTTAGCGCTTGTTGGCCCTTTTTCCTTCACTCTGCGGTCCAGCTCACCCCAAACCTTCTCGATTGGGTTCAGGTCTGGTGACTGTGGAGGCCAGGTCATCTGGCGTAGCACCCCATCACTCTCCTTCTTGGTCAAATAGCCCTTACACAGCCTGGAGGTGTGTTCGGGGTCATTGTCCTGTTGATAAATAAATGATGGTCCAACTAAACGCAAACCGGATGGAATAGCATGCCGCTGCAAGATGCTGTGGTAGCCATGCTGGTTCAGTATGCCTTCAATTTTGAATAAATCCCCAATAGTGTCACCAGCAAAGCACCCCCACACCATCACACCTCCTCCTCCATGCTTCACGGTGGGAACCAGGCATGTAGAGTCCATCCGTTCACCTTTTCTGCGTCGCACAAAGACACGGTAGTTGGAACCAAAGATCTCAAATTTGGACTCCCAGACCAAAGCACAGATTTCCACTGGTCTAATGTCCATTCCTTGTGTTCTTTAGCCCAAACAAGTCTCTTCTGCTTGTTGCCTGTCCTTAGCAGTGGTTTCCTAGCAGCTATTTTACCATGAAGGCCTGCTGCACACAGTCTCCTCTTAACAGTTGTTGTAGAGATGTGTCTGCTGCTAGAACTCTGTGTGGCATTGACCTGGTCTCTAATCTGAGCTGCTGTTAACCTGCGATTTCTGAGGCTGGTGACTCGGATGAACTTATCCTCCGCAGCAGAGGTGACTCTTGGTCTTCCTTTCCTGGGGCGGTCCTCATGTGAGCCAGTTTCTTTGTAGCACTTGATGGTTTTTGCGACTGCACTTGGGGACACTTTCAAAGTTTTCCCAATTTTTCGGACTGACTGACCTTCATTTCTTAAAGTAATGATGGCCACTCGTTTTTCTTTACTTGGCTGCTTTTTTCTTGCCATAATACAAATACTAACAGTCTATTCAGTAGGACTATCAGCTGTGTATCCACCTGACTTCTGCCCAACACAACTCATGGTCCCAACCCCATTTATAAGGCAAGAAATCCCACTTATGAAACCTGACAGGGCACACCTGTGAAGTGAAAACCATTTCAGGTGACTACCTCTTGAAGCTCATCAAGAGAATGCCAAGAGTGTGCAAAGCAGTAATCAAAGCAAAAGGTGGCTACTTTGAAGAACCTAGAATATAAGACTTATTTTCAGTTGTTTCACACTTTTTTGTTAAGTATATAATTCCACATGTGTTAATTCATAGTTTTGATGCCTTCGGTGTGAATCTACAATTTTCATAGTCATGAAAATACAGAAAACTCTTTGAAACTTTTGGTCTGTACTGTGTATGTATGTATGTATGTATGTATGTGTGTGTGTATATATATATATATATATATATATATATATATATATATATATATATATAAAAATAAAGATACCACATACATACAAATATACTGCCAGTGGAGTGATGGCATGGCGGGTAAGTAGCCTCTTGTTGAGGTTGGTGTGAGCAAGGTAATGTTGGGCTGGGTGCATGCTGAGAATTTATAAGCCCCTGACTTGCACTGGCTAGGGTTAATTAGCCCCTAGGTGGTGTCTGGGGTGAATGCACAGCAGACAGGTAAGTGATAAAGTATAGAGAATGCAGATACACTGTATTGTACTATGCCACAGTGTAGTTTATCACTAGGCTATAACAGCCTGATGCATTGCAGTAGTCGCAGATTCGCAGTTAAATATTTATGGCAGTCACAGTAAAAACGGAGACTTGACCGAACTGTGACTATACCCTAACAGATGGTCAGCACTGGTTAGTGAGGCAATGAAGTGTATAGCATTGGGTACTCCGAATTCCTCCATTCAATCACTGATGTCACTTTGCAAAGTGAGTAACAGATCTGGTGCTTCAAGAACGGTTGGGATTCAGTTTAAATTTGCTATTTATGCATTGAAGACAGTTATAGAGTAGACTAGTAATAGTTTCCCTACATAAATAGTAACCTCTTAACATTATGCATTCCCACGTTTTATTTTTTTGAATTGCTGCAACTTTCGTATCCCTCCTTGGCTAAAAATACTTCTCAAAAATGCTAAGAGGAGTATTTTTACTCTTCTGGAAAAAATGTAGTGTGACCTCAGCGTCCTCCCTATTCACAGGGTCAGGTTCTTGAGATAGGTGCCGGTCCCACCTCAGGACCTATTGGACATTTTTGACATATCCTGCGTCTCTACTGGCAATACCCCATTAAAAATAACTTCAGATTTTGGCTGTTTATGTAGATTCCCATTTAAAGGAAATACAGCTTTGTCTTATCTGTATCCATCAGGGCTCTGCAGGAAAGCCTTCTTGCCAACTCTCAAAGCGTCCACTCCAGTCTCAGCAGCCATTCTCAGAGCTTTGACAAAGACTTACAATTTGCTATGGAACTGTCTGCCAAGGAACAAGAAGAACAAGAAAAGATGCGTCTCCAAGAAGAGGCCGAGCTGGCAGAGATTCTCCGGCTCTCTCTTACAGAGAAATAAACTGTGTGAATTACAAGATAATCACACTGGCTTGGGAACCTCTTATGATACGGGTCTAGCCTTCACCTTTCTAATGCCAGCAGTGAAGATACCATGCGTGAGGCCATAAGGTCACTCCACAGACTCTGTATCTACCAAAGAACTGTACATTTTTGATACTTCTGATGTTTATTTTTTTTCCATTGCTTTAAAGACTTTCAAACCAGGGACTCTGCCTCCTTCCTTCTGATTGCTAGTAGTCAAACAGGCGGTTCTGTAATAAGCGACTATTGATGACTGAGATGTAAGTTCAGGATGTAAATGGAATCGATTGGTTTACAGGTTCTCCCTTTTCAGGAAGCAGTATAGCAGAAGTGTCCTTTTTTAGTTTCTAGATACAGATGTAGCTAAAGTGAATACAGAGCCGTGTAGACCCCCATGTATGTAAATACTGTATATCTGGTGAGTCTTTTAGTTGAACTAGAGCTTACCGGACGTTGGCACCAGTGGGTGCCACAACTTTGGTTCATTTACGGAGTCTATTCAAGTGCTATGTAAAAATTTCAATGATAGAACAAAAATACTTTTTAACAATGGAACAAAACCATTTCCAGGTAAGATCACAAAGGCTGTATTGAAGCACCTGGGACAATGCAGTCTTCGGTTTGTACTAAAGTAATGAATAGAAGATGAGAGATTTTTCTAGTTAGGCAGCCTGTACACCTTCTGGTGGTGGGACATTACCGTTTCCAGAAGGCCTCACCAGTAACTAGATGGCAGAGATCGTGCGGACGACTACAGTTGCCTTTCCCAGTTGACTCTCGTGGTGCTATAGAGAAGATATTTTCATTACACATTTTAAACAGATGTCAGAAATGCCCTGATTATTTTATTTTAACAAAGGTTTAAAGGAGAACTCCAGTCAAAATTGAAAGAAGTGTATGTATGGTCTTGCCACATTGTAAATTCTATACGCTCTCGCTTTGTTACAGTATGGTTTCTACATTGTAGCAGGTAATGGTTTTCATTTATTTATTATTTTAGCAGATCTCCCACCCCAGGAAATATCAGCCATGCATTACGCATGGGCAGTGGGCAAGTGCATATAGTCATGCTCCTGCCAAACTCCTCCCCCTGTAAAAAAAACATTTAGAAAATCCAATCTGACAGTGAGGCATCATTGGGCCAAGCTAAAGTTTCCAACCATTATCATGACTGATATCCTTCATGCACAGGTTACTGTTACGTGGGGCTTTCAATGCAGATAATATTTAAAAAAAAATCCCACATGTTGCAGAAAATTTCAGTGTATAATCTGCAGTGCGGATTTTGAAATCTGCAGCACGGTGGCTCAGTGGTTAGCACTGGTGCCTTGCAGCGCTGGGGTCCTGGGTTCGAATGTGACCAAGGACAACATCTGCATGGAGTTTATATGTTCTCCACGTGTTTGCGTGGGTTTCCTCTGGTTCCTTCCTATATTTCAAAGACATACTGCTAGGGAACTTAGATTGTGAGCTCCACTGGGGACAGCGAGTCATGATGTAAAGATAAGGAAGTCAAATAAATAAATGTCAATTGTTTCCGAGGATTTTCATTTCGAACTTCAAAGAGTGAAATCTGGTTCAAATAAATAACATAATCTACAAGTAACACATGCGGATTTTGCAGCCAATTAGTAATGTACACACAGCAAATCTACATGCAAATCCTCTTGAAAAATCTGTAAAATACAGTTACATGTGCTTGTGGCTTTCAAGGGGTTTTCAGACTTTTAATTTTTTTTTCTAAAGGAAGAGACTCCATAAGGCTGAGCACACACTTCAGTTATATGGTCAGTTATTTCCATCAATGATTGTGAGCCAAAACCAGTAGTGAAGCCTCCTCAGAGATCTGGTGTAGAGTTGAGCGAACGTGCTCGTAACGAGCACTATAGTGCTCGGATCCCCTGCGCTCACGTGGCCGCAGCCATCCGGATCCGTCCTCACCTGACTGTAAGTCAATGGGGACGGATCAGTTTGGTATAACACACGAGTGTGTCATACCCAACGGATCCGTCCCCACTGACTTGCAGTCGGGTGAGGAGGACGGATCCGGATGGCTGCAGCCATGTGAGCGCAGGGGATCCGAGCACTACAGTGCTCGTTACGAGCACGTTCGCTCAACTCTAATCAGGTGTAATGGCAAGATTTGCACCTGTTCTGTGTTTTTGACCCGCTGGCTTTGGCTCATTTTAACTGATGGAAATAATTGACCAAATAAATGAAGTGTGAACTTGGCCTTAGAGTAATTAGAAAAGTTATACTTACCAGCTGAATCCTTCACAGCCACTCCATCCTTCCAGCTGGCTTTTGTTTCCCTGCAGCAATGACGTTCCTGTATAATGCATATGGCTGCAGCAGCCAGTCACTGGCCTCAGCAGTCTTGTGCTGTTTGCTGCTGAGGACAGTGATTGGCTGCAGAGGTCACATGCAGTATACAGCACATCTCCACTGCAGACAAAACATTACATCATTGCTGCAGTGGCACGCAGGAGACGAGTGGCAGCACAAGATTTGAGGGGACTCTGGAAGTAAATCTAAAAAACGGTAATTATTTTGATCATTTCCTTTAGAAAAATAAATAAATTGGGCAATCCCTTTAAGGATTGTATTATTGTGAAGTAAACGATGACTGGTTTCTGTCTTTATCACATAATTGAAAGACCCACTGGAGTCCATGAGTCAATACTGTCATCGTATGACATAAAACTATTACAATAATAATTTTGTAATAACTGCACTAGAGAAAAGTCATGGTGTCCATACAGTAATTGGCATTTTATACATATGAATATGTTGCAGTATTGTGACTGTCAGACCAAAATAGCAAATGTCACATATTTCCACCACTATTTTAGACAACTTTTGATCATTTTTGTATTCTATGACATGTTGATACATGAAACCAATGCATTGAAACCATTTATATGTAATATATGATCACTCCATGGCATCAAAATATTGGAAATATACAAAGTTGGTTCTAATCCTTTTTCTATATTTCATTACATTTGAATATTTGTTGTATCTAACGTTTTATTACAGTAGGAGTTCATTTCCTGAGAGTAACATAACTCATATATTTCTTAATCCATAAATATATGCAAATGATTTACTGCTGATTTGTTCAGCCCAGATATTTATGACCATGGGTTAGCTTCCCATGCAGGAAATAAGCTTTGGTGACCCACTCCTGTCACAGAAGGAGTTGAAATGTCCGGGACTTCTGTTGTGTTGTATATGGAGTGCACGCTGTATGAATAAAAGAGAACACAATCTTTTTATCTGCTACCTGTTGATGTGTTGTATTGTGTCCTGTGAAAACCTCTTTAATGGTAATAAGGGCTAGACTCTATTTATATATACACTGTCAAAAAGTTGCCTGTCCAGGTTCCAGCAGCACAATCTCTGGCTTTGGCGTGGCCGCGCCAGCAGAGATGCACTGCTAAGTCACGCCCCCCTCTTGACGTGAAAGCATTCTTAGCAACAGGATGCAATGCTCTGTTTCTCCCCACAGCGGGCATCTGCTGGAGGAGACTAGCAGTGGGCTGATTGCTCGGCTGCTGTATTCCTATGTGCTAGTGTTCTGACTAATGGAGTGCTAAGTTATGGACCTATCAGGTTCTGATCCAGGGACTCTGTGCTCTATTTAAACCTCTTCCTGGCCATACACTAGTGCCAGTGATAGTCTCTGACTCACTAGTTCCTGGTTCATTCACTGTTCCTGGTTCCTGTGCTTATTGGATTGCTCATTCCTCTGACCTCGGCTTGTCTTCTTGTTTGGTACTGTGTTGACTGCCTGGTTTTGATCTCAACTTGTCTTCTGACCTCTGTCCCTCATTTGGTACTGCATAGCCTGTCTGGTTGTGATCCACTTACCCTGTTTTTGTGCTGTTTTGTCTCTTGGTGTTTGTCTGTCTCTGCACCTTAGTAGCATAGGGACTGTCGACCAGTTGCGGTCTTGCTGCCTAGGGCTTGCACTGCAAATAGTTAGGGAAAGTGGGCTGAGTTCCAGGTTAGGGCTCATTGTCCGTATCTGTCCCTACCTACAGGCGTTATATACACACTTTCTTTTATTTCTATAGTTTTATGTATCAGTGTCGCCTGAAGAGTCATTCATCTGGACAAACAAAACTGAAGATGACCAACAACGCATGACAAATTACTGCTTCCATAGGAATTAAGAGCCTAAAGATTAGCCAGGTATTGCTAATCAAATGCCCTTGAATAATCATCAGTAATAAAAGCAGGTGTTTTTTGTCAGTTTGCTGCTCTGGGGCATTCCCATTATGCCAAGGAGGAAAGACATCGGCAATGATCTTAGTGAAACAATTGCTGCTGCCCATCAATCTGGGAAAGGTTATAAGGCCGTTTCCAAACAGTTCAAAGTCTGTGTGTTGTAAGTTGTTTATGAGGTTGTAATTACCTAACTGTAAGACCTTCTACGGACCAGACTTATAAAAATAAATTATATATAATTACAATTATACTTATTTTAATATTGAGAACTTTCAGTATTTGTAAACTACACACAAAGAATGTGGTCAGGATCTGCTTTTTTTTCTTCAACATTGTTTTTTATTTTTCTTGTCAACCTGTTTGGGGTTTTTTGGTGGATACTCTGCGTGTTACATTGTATATCTGTCAGAAGTTCAGACAGCAGGTGGCAGCATCAGTCATAAATACTCTCTTCTAGATATGCTTCCTTTTGCTCATACACAATTTTTCCCAGTGGAAGGTAAGTGCAGAACATGAATTCTATTTGGGGGAGGGGGTGGGTGACAGGAACTGTATTTAAGGGTGTCTTGTGGTCACTGCTTTAAGAGCTGTTAACACTGACTGTAGTAAATACTGACTGATCTGACTCTCCTGCAGCACAATCTGCACAACCTTTTCAAAAAATAACTCTGGACTTTTAAAGGGGTTGTCCCATTGCAAGGACTATCTCCGATCCTGGGGATAGGGTATAAGTGTCTGATTGGTGGGGTCCGACCATAGGCGCATCTGTCAATTACGAGAAAATGGGCATGTGTTCTCTTGTTTGAATAGAGCGCCACACATTTCTGTTCTTGTAATAGGACAACCCCTTTATATCACTAGAGGGGGATTTATCATGTAGGAGAATTTTTTAGTCTTGCTTTAGTCTGTGTTGCTGTAATTTGAGCTAAATTTATCAAATGTTTCATGTTTGATAAATTTGTGTGCCTTTTTTATGGCAGAAATCCAGCACACGCGGTTTCATAAATTCTACCTCTATAGGTAGTCTTTCTAGATTGTATTATTTATTGGATTGTTCCATTTTCTTTTTAGTATAACTGACAGCAAGGCTTTTTGAACTTTTTCTACTGGGGCCTCACCAGGCAGACCAAGTTTAGTAGAAGTTTATGCTAAAATGTACATTTTGTCTACTGAACACTGTATGACATTAGCATAATATTAGTAAATTATGCTGGTAATCGAGAGATTACTTCAGCCATAGAAAGGCCTATTGGTGTTTATATCCACTTCTGTGAAAACTGCCTCCTCAGCTGCTTTTCACCATCATCTTGGGGTCCACACATTTTGAGAAGCAGTAATTTGCAAACACAAAACGTACAGGTTTTTAGGAATTCATGGTGAAGTATTTATGATGCAGATTTTTCTTCTCTACATCTGGGCCAGTCTCCAAGCTACCACGGTATACAGCTTTGTATAATATGGCCAAAGGAAGCAGATTCAGGGTGGCTTAGTCTGCTTTCACACAGTTGAGTGTGGTGGTGAAACATGGTCTGTAGGATGGCCCCGTTTCCCGGATCAACTGCTGCTCATCTAAGCCAAACCTGGTCAATCATAGTGATCTATGATGCTGTGAGTTCCAGCCAAGCCATGGGGCTACTGTCCTGTACTGTAGCATCGTAGATCACTAGTTCAACTCAGACAAGCAGTGGCTGGTCTCGGAAATTTGCCCATCAAATGGACTGTTTCACAGACCACACACAGCCATGTGAAGGTAGTCTGTTGTGTAGTGCCCTCAGGACTGTGGCCCTTCATTTAAAGGGGTTTTCTGGGATTTTACTACTGATGAGCTGTCCTCAGGATAGGTCCTCAGTATCTGATCAGTGGGAGTCCGACACCCGGGACCCCCGCCGATCAGCTGTTTGAGAAGGTACTGGCACTCCTGTAAGCGCCGCTACCTTCTCGCAGCTTACCAAGCACAGCGCTGTACATTGTGAAAATGCCTGAAACGCTGTTGCGGACAAGTATAGGACATGTTTTATGTTTTTTTATGCGGAGCCGCGGCACGGAGCTGGCTCCGTTTGGCGGCTACCCGCTCTCATAGAAGTGAATGGGGCCGCATCTATTCCACAATATTGCGGAATAGATGCGGACCTATTCACACAGTCATGTGAATGGGCCCTTAATACAAGCCACTCACTAATGTATTGCTATTGTCCATATTGCTTCCTTTGCTAGCTTGATTCATTTTATCATCACATTATACACTGCTCGTTTCCAGTGGTTATGACTGCCGTACTTGCACAGTATAGGAAAATGTGCTGGTCTATGCACATTCCCATAGTCCTGGCCACCAGAGGCATGTTTTCCTTTAGTGTGCAAAATGGCCACTACTGATGGATTGTAGGGTGGTCATAACCCCTGGATACAAGCAGTGTATAATGTGATGGATAAAGGAATCCAGCCAGCAATGGAAGCAATATGGACAATTACAATACATTAGTAAAAATATTCTACAATTTTCAAAATTTTGCATTGGCACTGAGTTATTCAATAAAATGTATCAGTATAGCGCCATCTGCTGTTTGTTTTTTTCTTATTTCCTTGTCCTGCTCACTGAGAAGGCCGCACATGCGCAGTTTCATCCTTCAACGGCCTCCTGAGCTGTGAAAGGGAGAGCATGGACACGCCCGAGCTGCAGCAGAAAATGCACTCCACTTGAGCTGCCAGATTGATATAAATCTAGCAGAGCAATGAATTCATATTAAAGGGGTTTCTGCAGTTCTGTAAAACTGATGATCTATCCTCTGCATAGATCATCAGTATCTGCTCGGTGGGGGTCCGACACCCGGGATCACTGGCCTGGGCGGGGCTAAGCTCCATTTAAGTGAACAGAGCTTAGTCCCGCCCAGGCCAGCGAAACTAGTCGTGACGTCATTGGGCCTGCGGTAAACACAGAGAAGGCCGCGGCGCTCCTGCAGCGCCGCTGCCTTCTCAAACAGCTGATCGGCAGGGGTCCCGGGCGTCGGACCCCCACCGATTAGATGCTGATGATCTATCCAGAGGATAGATCATCAGTTTTAAACAACTGCAGAACCCCTTTAATCATAGGATAATCCCATACTTTTTTTTTACATGACAAATGTCCTTTGCTGAAGTGGGACAACCCATTTAAAGAGAACATGTAACCTCTCCTGACTTGCCTATTTTAGTGACTACTTGCATTCCTCATATAATAACAATTCTGGAACATCTATTCTTATGTCTGTATGTTGTGCCATTCCTGTATTGTTTCTACTAGAAGTTATGAATGAATTGCTAGCAGTCTGCAGTAAGGGTACAGAGAGGTGGTAACCAGTTGGGGCTGTGTACCTTGCACAGTCTAAAAATGGCAGCACTGATTGGATAGAGTGAGTCTGTGCCCTTAATCACAGAAATGCTGCTTATTTGACACAGATTTCACTCTTTGCGATGGAAACTGTGTAATCTGCCATGAAATTCCGCAGCATAAATTGACATGCTACAGATTTCACATCCACACCACTGGTCAGTTTTCACTGTAGATTCTTTCTTCAATGTGTGTATGAGAATTGCTGAAAACCCATTCACTTAAGTTTTTAGCAATTTTTATTTTTTCAAAACAAAAGTGTAGATGACATTTTTCACTTATTTTTTCCATATAGAGGAGATGCACTTTAAAAAAAAAAAAAATTGCGTCATCGCTTCTCAGCCTTTTGGCTAAGATCAAGTGTAGTATCTGTTCTGATCAGTTTAATATCTGATAGGTCGCCTATCTGTGGACCATATATTAAATGGAATTTTCAAACCGGGTAGATGGAAAAAGAACTTGCTATGTCCACTCCACGCATTGACCTGGTATTGCAGTACCTCCAGGTCCGGTGCACCAAAAAAAATAAAAAAAACAGACTTCCCCCCCAAACAACTGGAGCTGATGGTTTTCAAAAGTGCTGTAAACCCCTTTTTACCTGTTTTTCACCTATATAACTAACAGCAGTGCCCCACAGAAGATTGCAGACACATCCCAGACATACCTGTGTGCACTGTGTGTCTGTATTACATGTCCAGAAAAAGCACTTTTATTCTGCTGGAAAACTGCTCCCAAGTGCCCGGCTCTGCTGCTGCAAGTGCCCAAAGAAAACCAGACTGAAGAGGGGAGGGCTGCTTTAGCTGCTCATATCTTCGGATTGGTAGCAGATAGAAAAATTCTCTGACCTTTTCTGACCTTCTTTGAAAGCTGGCATTCCAAGCTATCAAATGATACCAAAATCACAGTATTACATCCAGTATACCAGAAGATATAGCTATTAGAAATCGAGTCGGGAGAGAAAACGGTTTTTAGTTTCACTTTCAGCTGGGCACTTGGAAGCTGTTTTCCTGCAGAATAAAAGTGCTTTTCCTGAACATGTAATACAGACACACAGTGCACACAGGTATGTCTGGGATGTGTCTGCAATCTTCTGTGGGGCACTGCTGTTAGTTATATAGGTGAAAATGAGGTGAAAGACTCCCTTTAATTAAAACAAACGCTGACAGATGTACCCCATTAACCCTAATGGGGTCCTTTGGGTTTTCACTAGGGAGTACAGCATTTTACCAGACTCGGACTTTTCGTCTGGTATTTTTGACAGAATCGGCGATGAGACCCCTAAAGGATCCTTCGCCAAAGATGTGAATGCTACCTAAATCAGTGAGGTCCCCCTAGTGGTGTCTGTAGAGCTGTACTATGAAGAGGATAAAAAACATGGACCACCATCCATAACAATGTTCTTAAACTCATGAATCTTCTTGAAATAATACTCTGCTCACTACAATTAATGTAAAATACACATTTAATGTTTATTTCAAACACATGAAAAACTTCTATAATTTAAATTACACACTTCCTTATAGGGAAGAAAAATAATGGACTGTTAACAAAAATGTAACATATAACTTATAACAACTGTCCAGTGTACTAACAAAATAGTATCGCATTTAGAATTTAGGGGTTGCCTAAGAGCATCAAATAGGATAAAATAATCATTTTTCACCCATTAACCCTTCCCTGCTGATTCTGCAGAAATGCCATTATTCACATGATCACTGCAGCCAATCACTGGCTGCAGTGGTTATGTTCGGATGTATGGCACGTGACTACTGTGTTTATCTGCAGAAGTCACATGAATGATGTACATGAATAATGTACATCATTATGGGACC
The DNA here is from genome assembly GCA_900303285.1 of Rhinella marina. Classification (NCBI taxonomy): domain Eukaryota; kingdom Metazoa; phylum Chordata; class Amphibia; order Anura; family Bufonidae; genus Rhinella; species Rhinella marina. The sequence goes on along the minus strand of ONZH01014879.1, from coordinate 107,780 downwards.
ACTAGAACATCAGCGCTAGAGCGGCAGGAGATTTAATGAGTGAGTAGTCAACTTTCTTAAATGTAACCTGTCACTATGAAAATGCGAATTAATCGCCAGGCTGCATGTTGTAGAGCAGGGGGAGCTGAGCAGATTGATATACTGTATAGTTTTGTGTGAATAAATTCGATTTAAAAGGTTTTTCCGAGATTTTTATACTGATGACCTATCCTCTGGATAAGTCATAAGTATCTGATTGGTGAGGGTCTGACACCTGGGACACCCGCCAATCAGCTGTTTGAGAAGGCACCATCACTCCAGTGAATGCGTCAGCCTTCTCCGTGCTTACCAAGCATAGCGCCATACATTGTATAGCGGCTGTGGTTGGTATTGCAGCTGAGATGCTGCTAGGCCACGTGATCGATGAATGTGATGTCACATGGCCTAGGAAAACCAGAGAAAAGGCCACAGTGCTCACAAGAGCACCGCTGCCTTCTCAAACAGCTAACTGGCGAGGGTCCTGGATGTCGGACCCCCAACGATCAGATACCGATGATCTATCCAGAGAATAGGTCATCAGTAAAAGAAAAATAAAAAATCTCAGAAAAAAACCTTTAAAGTGAACCTGTCATCAACTTTATGCTGACCTTACTGAGGGCAGTATAAATTAGTGACAGAAATGCTGATCTCAGTAGTGTGTCACTCATGAGATAAAAGTAAGTGGTTGCCTTGAACCAACATCACAATCATTGCAGACTGGGCCTGGAAAAGAGTCACTGCCACCTGAAAAGAGTCATAGTTATTCATGAATTCCTGCTCTCCCTGCCCACCTGCTGATGACCGACAGTCTTCTACCCAGTTTTCTCCCTTTCTCTCTAGGAGAGAACTGCCAATCATTAGCAGATGGATGGGAGAGCAGGAGATTAGGAATAACTATGATTCTTCTCAGGTAGATTTGACTCTTTTCAAGGCCTGTGCTGCAATGATTATGATGCTGGTTCTCAGCAACCACTTACTTTTAGCTCATGAGTGACACACTTCTGAGATCAGCATTTCTGTCACTAATTTATACTGCCCTCAGTACGGTCAGCATAAAGTTGATGACAGGTTCCCTTTAACTTGTATTTAATTCATTTGAATTCTCTGTCTGGCCATCCCTCTATGACTGTGTATACAGATATAGCTGATTGGACCGCCTCCTGGACTTCAGTGCCAAGAATGAGCAGCAATTTAAATGAATAAAATACAAGTAAGGCCCCATTCAGACAACCGTGTTTCATGGCCCGATACGGGCCGTGAAAGCCCGGCCTGTGCTGCCCAAGAGGATGGGAGCGCATGGCGTCATTGGTTGCTATGACGCTGTGCGCTTCCTGAGGCCGCCGCCGTACAGTGAAACGCCGTGTACAGTGTTTCACTGTACGGCGGCGGCCTCAGGAAGCGCACGGTGTCATAGCAACCAATGACGCCGTGCGCTCCCGTCCTCTGCGGCAGCACAGGCCGGACTTTCACGGCCCATATCAGGCCGTGAAACACGGTCGTCTGAATGGGGCCTTAGACTGAATCTTTTCCCATAAAACTATATATCAGCTCAGCTTCTCCTGCTCTATAACATGCTGCCTTCAACTCAGATACCATGTTCAACGTGATGGGTTCCCTTTAAAATCCTGGACAACCCCTTTAACTCAAGGCCAGAAATCATGAATGGACAGAAAGCATGTTTTAGCCAGGGACGGCAGTTTTCACAGGCCATATGGCTCAAGTTTAGCCTCATCTACTCATTAGAACCAGAGGGCACCTCAGGTTCACGGCACTTGTAATAAACCAAGTTGTAAAAAAGTAGCACCCACATGAGTGGAACCACACAAATACATCACAATCTGTCTCTAGAAGTCTATTTCAGCTCTTGTAATTACTTTGTTACTATATACCCCAAACTAATACTGTTTTCATGATCACATTCACTTAAGCCGCACATTGCTGTAAGGGTGGTTATGAACAAAATAATAAAATTATTATTAGGAAAACAAATGTAGAAGCAGCATACATAAGAGAACAGAAAATTCTTGTTCCAGTGTGATAAAAATATAGGCAGCAATTCCTGGGTCCCCAAACGGGCAATCTAAGGGTTACAGTAATTCCTTTTCCAGAATGCTTAGTCCATAATTCTGTTACCGTCTTCTTACAGGCTTATACACACAGACAGCCAGGAGGATCATAGCAATAAACAGGACAGTTAAGACGCTTCCAAGGAGCACTGAAAGAAAAGATACAATTAGTCTACCTGCAAAATGAATTCCTTATTGTGGTGCTTGGTTTAGGGTCCATTCATATGAAGCCAGTGATCCATGCTTTGGATCGCAAGTTGTAGTCTGCAATGCATGGGCAACAGCTGTGTGCACCCTGTTTGCAGACCCACTGACTTGAATGGGTCTGTGATCCTCAAGATACGGCAAAAGACAGGACATGTCTTATCTGTTTCCATATCTTGCGGATTTCGGATCCATTCAAGTCACTCACTGAAGGAAAACGGTACCCAACAGTAATAGCCAGAAACCTTAAACGATAATGACCTATCCTCATGATAGATCATCATTATCAGATCGGCAGGGGTCCCGATCAGCTGTTTAAGGGAGCCGTCGTAATCCCTGTGGCCTTGGGGAGCACTGCCGGCTCCCAGGCAACTTTCCAAGCAAAGCACTGCAGCTCAGCCCCATTCACTTCTATGGGGCTGAGCTGCACCTAGGCCATGTACGGTAACATCACATGACCTAGGAAGAGGCTGCAGCGCTCATTGAGCGGCCGACCTCTTCTAACAGATGATCAGTCATCAATATCTATTCCTGGATAACCCTCTAAAGGGGTTGTCTGAGTTATATAAAAACAACTCAGGCAGCCCCTGTAACATCGTAACATAGTTTATAAGGCCGAAAAAAGACATCTGTCCATCCAGTTCGGCCTGTTTTCCTACCCAATAAAAGTACAGATAACCCCTTTAAGGAGGTTTTCCAGGAATATTAAAGGATGGCTTATCCCTAGGATTGGCCACCAATGTGTGATCATTGGGGGGGGGGGTCTGACCCCAGGACACCCACAATCAGCAGAACAAGCAGGCAATAGGGTTTACTGATGACCAGTGGAAGTCCAAATGTACATAACAATGACCTACCATATGGACATGAATATTCCTGGGGAAGAATTCCCAGTGCTAGGATAACGAATATATTGTCCTATATATGTGTTATGGTAATTGTAAATGTGGTAAAATCCCCCATTTTCTCCCTACCACTTCCATCGCTGAGCTCCAGTTCTCCCCACTGGTGATCTTCCTGGCTGCTGCAGTGACGTACCGTGGCGCCAATCACTGGCCTTAGCAGTACATGGGACATCACTATGTAGAGACCTGTGTGCATGGAATATCACTGCTGCAGCCAAGAAAACACACAGCAGCGAGGGGAGCAGAGCACAGCACTGGAAGAAACAGAGGAGAAAAGGGGTGAGTGTTGATTCTTTTGTTATTTAACCACATGCACCTGGGTTGCCAGAATTTTTATTTAACTCAGACAATCCCTTTAACCTATATAATCCAGTAGAAGTAAATATATAAGGCTAGTTTCACATCTGCAACACAGCTCTCTGGCAGGCTGCTCCAGCAGAGAACAGCCTGCCAGAGTTCTATACATATACAAGTATGGAGACCTTTCACCATCACCTGTTTTAATAGCTTCATACATCCCCCATGTAATAATTCTGGAGCATCTATTCTTATGTCTCTATGTTGTGCCATTCCTTTATTATTTCTACTAGAAGTTATGAATTAATTGCTAGCAGTCTGCAGTAAGGGTACAGAGGGGTGGTAACCGGTTGGGGGTGTGTACCTGCACAGCCTAATAATGACAGCACTGATTGGATAGAGCGATTCTGTGCAGGTACACACCTCCAACTGGTTACCACCCCTCTGCCTATCTGAACAAAAACCAAGCCATAAGGAGGAAAGACCTGCCTGTAGAGCTCAGAGACAGGCTTGTTTGGAGGCACAGATCTGGAAAAGGGTACAAAAAATGTTCTGCTGCACTGAAAGTTCCCAACAGCATAGTGGCCTCTATAATTCTTAAATGGAAGAGCTGGCCACCCCACCAAGCTAGGTAATCGGTGGAAAAGGGCCTTGGTAAGAGAAGTGACCACAAGCTCAATGGTCACTCTGGCTGAGCTCCAAAAATCTTGTGTGCAGATGGGAGAACCTTCCAAAAGGTCAATCATCACTTCAGTATTCCACCAATCTGGTCTTTATGGCGGAGTGGCCAAAAACATGCATCCCCTCAGTAAAAGACATGAAAGTTTGCAGAAAGGCACCTAAAGGACTCTCAGACTGTGAGAACTAAGATTCTCTTATCTGATGAGACCAAGATTGAACTGTTTGGACTCACTTCTAAGTTTCATGTTTGGAGGAAACCAGTCACTGCCCAATACCATCCCTGAAGTGAAATGGTGGTGGTAGAATCATGCATTGGGGGTGTTTTTCAGCGGTTGGGACAGGGAGGCTGGTCATAGTTGAGGGGAAGCTGAATGGAGCAAAGTACAGAGATATTCTTATATGAAAACCTGATCCAGAGTGGACTTCAGGCTGGGCCAAAGGTTTACCTTCCAACAAGACAATGACTTTAAGCACAGAGCCAAGACAGGAGTTGCTTAGTCCTTGAGTGACCCAGCCAGAGCCCTGACTTGAACCCAATTGAACATCTCTGGAGAGACCTGAAAATGACTGTCCACCAACAATCCCCATCCAACCTGACAGAGCTTGAGAGGATCTGAAGAGAAGAATGACAGATAATCCCCAAATCAGGTGTACATACCTTGTGGCATCAGACCCAAGAAGTCTGGAGGCTGTAATCGCCGCCAAAGATGTTTCAACTAAGTACTAACTGAAGTCTCTGATTCTGAATACTTAAATATTCTAAATGTAAAATTTTAGTTTTTCCTAAATTAGCAAAGATTTGAATATTCTGTTTTTACTTTTTTATTCTTGGGTATTCAGTTCTTTAGGATAGGTCATCAATATCCGATCGATGGGGGCTGACTTCAGGCGCCCCAACTGTTCAGCTATTTGAAGAAGCTACGGCCTTCAAGCGATGTCATGTTCATTGGTGGCATGGCCTAAGAGAATGCGCCTGGGCTGCAATACCAAGGACAGCCCCTATACAATCAACGGCTGACAGACCCGCTATAAGGACCTCATTGGCATCTGAACTTTGTTTCTTAAATTCTTGCAATGAAGAATGCATAAAAATGACACATTTCTGTACTAACTGGAAATCTTTTTTTCTGAGGTAAAGACTACTGTGACACTGGAATAGTATTTCAGGGCTGCAGTACACAAGTAATGCTTTGTATTACGAAGTGACAAAGCCATCAGAAGAAGAATGAAGGGTCATTGTGCTGTGTCCTTCAGCTTCATAGGGGGGGAATGGCATTCCATTACAACCTACCTCTTGTTGTTAAGCCTCCAAATGCCATAGCAACCATCGGCACTCTGTGATCACCACGGGCCAACTGGGAACTTAAAGTGGCCTCACTGCCTGTTCTTCTTCCAACTGTACTGTACTAATGTAATGTCTGTTAGGGGCCATTCAGATGGCCGTGTTGTTGCGGATACGCAAAAACACAGATCGCGGCCAGTGTGAACATGGCCGGCACCCCATACAAAATGCCTATTCTTGTTCACAATTGTGGACAACAATAGGACATGTTCTATCTTTTTTTTGCAGAGCCGTGGCTCTCTGCGATCTAATGCCGCCCATTGAAATGAATGAGGCCGCATCTATTCCGTAAAATTGTGGAATAGATGAGGCTCCATTCACACGGTCATGTGAACGGGCCCTTAGGATGAGTAACAGTACTGGTGATGCCACATAGTGTACTGGTGTATGGGTCTTCAGTGTACTGAACTCTACTTGGATTTTTGCCTGTACAGTAAATAGCCAATCCGCCTCTGCGGCAAGGGGAACAATGATGTGTCAGAGGGAGCCCCTCCATCTAGCCGCTTAGGTGTCGCAGTATCCAAGTGGTTAAACAGCTTAGAATTGTGTTATATGCAATCCCCACTTTTGCAGCTGTGATCCTGGGCACAGTGACAGGGCCCACATGACAGTGAGATACATTATTATCCACACTATAAGACGCACTGTTTTACCCAAAAGTGGCGCCAAAATGTCAGTGCATCCTACAAAGCGGAGGCTTGTACTGTCTTTGAGGGGGCGGCATCGGTGCACCACTTAACTCTGGCAGTAGCTGATAGTGCTTCCCCCTCTGCGCCTGCACTCTGCCTTCATGCTGTGGGGGGCGTAGTCAGCAGGGCATTAAAGTAGATTACACTCGCATGGCGGCTCTACCCTGCTCCACAGTGCTGACTGTATCACCACAGCTGACCTGTGATCCGAATCCAATAACAGATCAGCTGTGCTGTGGGCCGATGCAACACCACAGACCAATGTCGCACTGGGGTGACTAGGGCCCAACAATAAAATTCATTTTGGGGGCCCGCTACAAAGCTACATGCAAATACTAATCACCCACATAGTAGCAGCAGCAAGACTCCACAATGATGGGGCCCATGCAGTGACTTCGAGAGGGCAGGTCCCTGGGGAAAGAGGACATGCCTGGCCTGACTATACTTAAAAGTCATCTCAGCCACCCAATGTGTCTATAACAAATAATGTGCCCAGGTTTTCATATCAACATAGGCTGGTTAAGACACTCTAGGCTGCCTATCTATATATCAGTCTACTGTGTCATGTGCCACTCCTAAAAGGGGTGAGGGACTAGGGGCCCATTGAGGGATTCAACTGTTCCCCTGATGCCTTATAGATCAGCCTTATTACTACTGGGGGCACTATAGGGGGCCTTACTTTAGCACACTGGCTCAAAATATTTGTTTTTCTTCTTTTTGCCTCCTACACACACACAAACACACACACATACCTGTTAAAAAAACAAACAAAAAACTGACCTGCTCCCTGCTGCTCAATGGCTTTTGGCTTTCATTGCACTTACAGTCCCCACCAATGCATGCATGCCAACTGTCCCGAATTTTCCAGGACTGTCTCTGATATTCAAAGACAGCCATGGCAAATTCGCACTGTCCCGGGCTAAAAGTAGGCAGGGCTAGCACAAACCCCATTCCCGGGATGGTCCAACTGATATGTTGGTAAGTCAAGGTATGGCACCGGCAGCATGTGACCCACATCACCTAAGGCCAGTCATTGGCTGCATTGGCTACATAACCTTGTCCATGCAGAAGTCCTCAGGTGACGACCGGAAGTGGAGTCAAAACATGCTGGGAGCCAAGAAGATGGATCAGGTAAGTATAGTCTTTACAGGTACTAAGGGGCAGATGATACAACACAATCTGAAGAAAATTAACATCAAATTACATATCTGGCATTAGCTTTCCTGACACCACCAGTAAGAGCCCGGTGATCATGTTACCATGTGGGGCCACATTCCCTGCAGTTTCTGTACAGGGCTCCATTCTCTCTCTCACTGGCCCAGCACAGCGCCACCTTGAGGTACCAGGTACCTGGCCAAGGGCTGACCCGCCCCCATCACCCCTGAACAATGACGTGCCACACATGCCCTCCACTCACCCAGGTTCTGTTTGAGCAGCACACGATAGGAGTGGCTGTGCTCCGGGGTGCTGTCTGTCTGGGCACGGGCGCTGGACACCCACAGTGACAGGTGTAAAATGAGGAGCAGCGGCGTCACCCGGGTCCTCGTCTCCATCCTCCTCAGCATCCGGCCTCTCTCCATCTCTCCCAGGTCAGCATGCAGCTAGAGGGGAGGGGCCTAGACACGGGGAGGAGGAGGAGACTCCGCCCTGACCTGACTGGGAGGAGTCACAGGCGGCCGCACCTCAGTGATTAGATCAGGCGCGTCATAGTCATGCATGAGGTGAAGGCGCTGTGTGATATGCCGCGTATGAGCTGCAGTGCCTGTATTATAATATAGTGTACAATATATGGGCTGCATTACAGTATAGTGTACAATGTATGGACTCTGTATTACAGTATAGTGTACAATGTATGGACTGTTACTCTGCATTACTGTATAGTATACAATGTATGAGCGCTGCATTACTGTATAGTATACAATGTATTGGTACTGTATACTATACGATGTATGGGCTGTATTACTGTATAGTATACAATGTATGAGCGCTGCATCACTGTATAGTATACAATGTATGAGCGCTGCATTACTGTATAGTATACGATGTATGAGCGCTGCAGTACTGTATAGTATACGATGTATGAGCGCTGCATTACTGTATAGTATACGATGTATGAGCGCTGCATTACTGTATAGTATACGATGTATGAGCGCTGCATTACTGTATAGTATACGATGTATGAGCGCTGCAGTACTGTATAGTATACGATGTATGAGCGCTGCAGTACTGTATAGTATACGATGTATGAGCGCTGCATTACTGTATAGTATACGATGTATGAGCGCTGCAGTACTGTATAGTGTACAATGTATGGGCGCTGCATTACTGTATAGTGTACAATGTATGGGCGCTGCATTACTGTATAGTATACGATGTATGAGCGCTGCATTACTGTATAGTATACAATGTATGAGCGCTGCATTACTGTATAGTATACGATGTATGAGCGCTGCATTACTGTATAGTATACGATGTATGAGCGCTGCATTACTGTATAGTATACGATGTATGAGCGCTGCATTACTGTATAGTGTACAATGTATGGGCGCTGCATTACTGTATAGTGTACAATGTATGGGCGCTGCAGTACTGTATAGTATACAATGTATGGGCTGTATTACTGTATAGTACACGATGTATGAGCGCTGCATTACTGTATAGTGTACAATGTATGGGCGCTGCATTACTGTGTAGTATACAATGTATGGGCGCTGTATTACTGTATAGTATATGATGTATGAGCGCTGCATTACTGTATAGTATACGATGTATGAGCGCTGCATTACTGTATAGTGTACGATGTATGGGCGCTGTATTACTGTATAGTATATGATGTATGAGCTCTGCATTACTGTATAGTATACGCTGTATGAGCGCTGCATTACTGTATAGTATACTATGTATGAGCGCTGCATTACTGTATAGTGTACAATGTATGGGCGCTGCATTACTGTATAGTGTACAATGTATGGGCGCTGCATTACTGTATAGTATACAATGTATGGGCTATATTACTGTATAGTACACGATGTATGAGCGCTGCATTACTGTATAGTGTACAATGTATGAGCGCTGCATTACTGTATAGTATACAATGTATGAGCGCTGCATTACTGTATAGTATACGATGTATGAGCGCTGCATTACTGTATAGTATACGATGTATGAGCGCTGCATTACTGTATAGTATACGATGTATGAGCGCTGCATTACTGTATAGTGTACAATGTATGGGCGCTGCATTACTGTATAGTGTACAATGTATGGGCGCTGCATTACTGTATAGTATACAATGTATGGGCTGTATTACTGTATAGTACACGATGTATGAGCGCTGCATTACTGTATAGTGTACAATGTATGGGCGCTGCATTACTGTGTAGTATACAATGTATGGGCGCTGTATTACTGTATAGTATATGATGTATGAGCGCTGCATTACTGTATAGTATACGATGTATGAGCGCTGCATTACTGTATAGTGTACGATGTATGGGCGCTGTATTACTGTATAGTATATGATGTATGAGCTCTGCATTACTGTATAGTATACGATGTATGAGCGCTGCATTACTGTATAGTGTACAATGTATGGGCGCTGCATTACTGTATAGTGTACGATGTATGGGCGCTGTATTACTGTATAGTATATGATGTATGAGCTCTGCATTACTGTATAGTATACGATGTATGAGCGCTGCATTACTGTATAGTGTACAATGTATGGGCGCTGCATTACTGTATAGTGTACAATGTATGGGCGCTGCATTACTGTATAGTATACAATGTATGGGCTATATTACTGTATAGTACACGATGTATGAGCGCTGCATTACTGTATAGTGTACAATGTATGAGCGCTGCATTACTGTATAGTGTACAATGTATGGGCGCTGCATTACTGTATAGTATACAGTGTATTGGCACTGTATTACTGTATAGTATATGATGTATGAGCGCTGCATTACTGTATAGTGTACAATGTATGGGCGCTGCATTACTGTATAGTATACAGTGTATTGGCACTGTATTACTGTATAGTATACGATGTATGGGCTGTATTACTGTATAGTATACAATGTATGAGCGCTGCATTACTGTATAGTGTACAATGTATGGGCGCTGCATTACTGCATTGCCTGAGCAATAGGTTAGTTTAGTTACTAGTCCTGCAAAGGTGTGCTACTGAGTCTGTCTGCCTGTGTACCTTCCACTTCCTGTTACCTGTATCTAAAACTCTGCTGCCTGACCTGACCCATGCATGATCATCGTTTTGACCCTTTGCTACCTGTTTTGACCTTGGACTGTTATATTTGCCTGTCTGTATGCTGCCCGCCCTGACCTCATCCTGCCCCCGACTACATTCATGTTTGATCCCTCTGTGTTCCACACCCCATCTGTCAACCACACCAGGACTATTCCAGGAGGTAGTGGTCTAGTGGCCCCTTGCAGCAAAGTCCATATCCATATATAGGGAGTTATTGGCTGAAAACCAGGGGATTGCCTTTAGGATTAGCCCAAAGTGAGACTGGTTGGTTGATGCAACCTACTGCCCGTGCCAAGGGGTCCTTAAATAGCTATAGAGTTTGGTACTGCAAGAGCTGTTTGACTGTTTAGTTGTTGAACTTGGTGTGGTCAAGTAACATAGTAGAGTTGGTGAGCACAGACCGCATGGTATCCTGCCAGTAACTACAGACACAATGGTTGGAGAGCATGAGGTCTTCCAAGAAGTTAAACACTTGTTAATACTTACACCAGCTCATGTGGTCTAATTTTACAATAAACTGGTGCATGCGATTAATGAATCTGATGTTTTGATGTGACAAATCTACGCCCCTTTTCTAGACCCTTTTGAAATTTGTCTAGAAGGCAAAATCATCTATTCTTTGTTTGTTTGTTTTTTACATAAATCAATAAAAATTTGTCAATAAAAAAGATGCAACTGACAGAATTCTGGTGCAATAATGGTAGTAAATTTCCCTCCTAGTGTCACATTTTACACCTAAGTCTGGTCTGTGCTAAGATGAAAGGATGGACAAATTTCTTTTTCCCGACAAATGTCTGATTTCAGCGGGATTGGTCAACAGTCTAATATGTATTGGAAGGATCAAGAATTTTATATTTGTGATACGGTCAAGTCCTTTAATAATAGATGGTCACAGAAAAAGCATATTAGAAAGGGACTGAGAACACAACATGCAAGCCTGAGGACTGTGACGAGGACACACGATCAGAAGTCAAGAACAAGGACTGCTCAGGATAGGTCATCAATATTTAATCGGTGGGGGACTGACACCTCACATCTCCACCAATCAGCTGTTATAGTATAGTATTGTATAGTTTATGGTGTAGGGTAAAAAAATATACACAAACCTCTTAACTGTATGTACACTAATGCCAGAAGCCTGACTAATAAAATTGGTGAACTGGAATTAGTGATGTGTGAGGAGGACTATGACATAGTGGGAGTAACTGAGACATGGCTGGATGATACCTATGACTGGGCAGTTAATGTACAGGGTTACAGTCTGTTTAGAAAGGATCGCCAAAACCGGAGAGAGGGAGGGGTCTGCCTTTATGTAAAGTCCTGTCTAAAGCCCACACTGCGGGAAGATATAAGTGAGGGACATGAAGATGTGGAGTCACTGTGGGTAGAAATAAATGGAGCCAAAAACAATAATAAAATACTAATAGGAGTTTATTATAAACCACCCAATATACCAGAGTCCACAGAAAATCTACTTCTAAATGAAATATACGAGGCGGCAAATCATAATGAGGTCGTTATTATGGGGGATTTCAACTACCCAGATATAGACTGGGAAACTGAAACCTGTACATCTCATAAAGGAAACAGGTTCTTGGAAATAACCAAAGACAATTACCTTTCCCAACTGGTTCAGGACCCTACTAGAGGGACGGCCATACTGGACTTAGTATTAACCAATAGACCTGACAGAACAACAGATGTGCAGGTTGGGGGACACCTGGGAAATAGTGACCATAATATAATAACCTTCCAACTGTCATTCAAAAGAGCGTTTCTTCAGGGAGGAACAAAAATACCAAACTTCGAAAAAAACAAAATTTAGTCAACTAAGAGAGGCCATAGACCTAACTAACTGGGACAAAGTCCTCAAAAATAAAAACAATGTGGATAAATAGAACTGTAAAGAAAGCAATAAATGACAAACAGAAAGCATTTAAATCACTAAAACAGGAGGGTGGCGAGGAAGCATTGAAAAACTATAAGGAAAAAAATAGAATATGTAAAAGACAAATAAAAACAGCCAAACTAGAGACCAAGAGATTAATCGCCAAAGAGAGTAAAACTAACCCTAAAATGTTCTTCAATTATATAAATGGTAAAAAGTATAAACCTGAAGGTGTCGGCCCCTTACAGAGTAATGAGGGGGGAGTTGCAGAGAGCGATGAGGAGAAAGCAAAGCTACTAAATATCTTTTTCTCCACTGTATTCACTGAGAAAAAATAAACTGTCAGATGAAATGCAGAATATAAAAGTAAATTCCCCTTTAAAAGTGCCCTGTCTGACCCAGGAAGAAGTAGAGCAACGTCTTAAAAAGATTAAAATAGACAAATCGCCAGGACCGGATGGCATACACCCCCGTATCCTAAGAGAATTAAGTAATGTCATTGCCAGACCCTTATTTCTGGTATTTAAGGACTCCATACTGACAGGGAGTGTTCCACAGGATTGGTGCATAGCAAATGTGGTGCCAATATTCAAAAAGAGTACAAAAACAGAGCCCGGGAACTATAGGCCGGTAAGTTTAACATCTGTCGTGGGTAAACTGTTTGAAGGTTTTCTAAGAGACGCTATCTTGGAGTACCTCAATGAAAATAAGCAAATTACTCCATATCAGCATGGCTTCATGAGGGATCGGTCATGTCAAACCAATTTAATCAGTTTCTATGAGGAGGTAAGTTCTAGACTGGACCGCGGCGAATCAATGGATGTCGTATATATGGACTTCTCCAAAGCATTTGACACTGTACCACATAAAAGGTTAGTATATAAAATGAGAATGCCTGGCCTGGGAGAAAATGTCTGTATGTGGGTAAGTAACTGGGCCCTATTCTCTTCAATATATTTATTAATGATCTTGTAGAAGGCTTGCACAGTAAAATATCAATTTTTGCAGATGACACTAAACTGTGTAAAGTAATTAACACAGAAGAGGACAGTACACTGCTACAGATGGATCTGGATAGACTGGAGGCTTGGGCAGAGAAGTGGCAGATGAGGTTTAACACTGACAAATGTAAGGTTATGCACATAGGAAGGAATAATGCAAGTCACCAGTACATACTGAATGGTAAAACATTGGTTAACTCTGACATGACTAAAATTTCTAGGTCCTTTTTCAACAGCAAACTAAGCTGCAGAAACCAGTGTTGGACAGCTGCTGCCAAGGCCAATAAGATAAAGGTTTGCATCAAAAGAGGCATAGATGCCCGTGAAGAGAACATAGTCCTTACAAATCACTAGTCAGACCACACATGGAGTACTGTGTACAGTTCTGGGCTCCTGTGAACAAGGCAGACATAGCAGAGCTGGAGAGGGTTCAGAAGAGGGCAACTAAAGTAATAACTGGAATGGGTGGACTACAGTACCCAGAAAGATGATCAAAATTAGGGTTATTTACTTTAGAAAAAAGACGACTGAGGGGAGATCTAATAACTATGTATAAATATATCAGAGGTCAGTATAGAGATCTCTCCCATGAACTATTTATCCTCAGGACTGTGACTGTGATGAGGGGACATCCTCTGCGTCTGGAGGAAAGAAGGTTTGTACACAAACATAGAAGAGGATTCTTTACGGTAAGAGCAGTGAGACTATGGAACTCTCTACCTGAGGAGGTGGTAATAGTAAGTTCACTAAAAGAGTTGAAGAGAGGCCTGGATGTACTTCTGGAGGGTAATAATATTACAGGTTATAGTTACTAGAGATGGGTCGTTGATCCAGGGAGTAATTCTGATTGCCTGATTGGAGTCGGGAAGGAATTTTTTCCCCTAAAGTGGGGAAAATTGGCTTCTACCTCACAGGGTTTTTTTTGCCTTCCTCTGGATCAACTTGTAGGAAAACAGGCCGAACTGGATGGACAGATGTCTTTTTTCGGCCTTATAAACTATGTTACTATGGAGCTGGTGAGAATGAAAGCAGCACTGGACTTACCAGCTCTGGGGGGTTTGGGTTGAGCATAGGTCATCAATATTAAAATCTTGGAAAAACCCCTTTAATAGGCACGTGACCGCTGAGACTGTAGTCACATGCTGTTCTTGTGCACATGATCACTAATGCAAGTGAATGGTTTACGCATAAATAGGAACATCAGGACCACCGATCCGGCATGGACTGAAAATAGTGGGAAAGGGAGCCATAGCGCTAGAATGGCAGTACTATCAAAAGGTGAGGGTTTTTTTTGTTTTTTCATAAACACACACTTTGCTTGTAATAGATTGTTCATTTTGATCAGAAAACCACTTTTAATATTTGGAATTTGGCTTTATGTACTGGTATTTGGTAGTCTAAATCTTGAGTCTTTTCAGTTATTTTGAAACTATATGTCAAAGCATGTGCTATTACTATTACCAGGGAAGACTACGTGTACATCATATGCTTTCTTATATATGGTAACACTGGAACATATTTTGCTGTTGTTCACAATGCTAATAAAATTAAAAAATGTTCAGTATCTTACCAATGTCCTGATGATGTAGAAGGAGAAGAAGCCAACCAGGAATGAGACAGTGTTTATTCACCTGGGATCAATGTATGCGACATTTCTACTGCTCCATGCAGCCGTTTTCATTGAGAGTTTGTGGACCCTTGCGTCGGGCCCCCAGAAGTGTTGCATCCTTCCCCCATGGGGTTGTCTGTGACTATGCTGCTTCATTTCTTTTCTATTACCTCTGTTGTTAATAACATAGTTTATAAGGCTGAAAAAAGACATCTGTCCATCCAGTTCGGCCTGTTATCCAGGAAGTTGATCCAGAGGAAGGCAAAAACCCTGTGAGGTAGAAGCCAATTCCTTCCCGACTCAGGGAATCAGAATAACTCCCTGGATCGACGACCCTTCTTCCAGCGCTGCCTTCTCTTCATTGTTCGGAATTGCAGTGGAGAGCAGGTGTAATTACACCTAAGCCTCCCTATACAATGGGGTGGCTCGTTCCTATTCAAGTGACACCCAGCTCACGAACTCACGTTTTTTGTCTATTTATATATAGGTGCTGATCACAGACAACTTCAAACCAGACTGCTGTTTTTTATCCCTAGATTCAAATAGCAGGAACCTTTTTGTGACCAGGCATAGCTAGCAGAGGAGGATGCAGAATTATGTACATACACAACCTTCTGATCTCTGCTTGTCTGGTTTATAGTGACATTAGATTATTATGGCTGAGAATCTGGCATAAGAAGTCTGTAGCACAAACTATTGAGATTAGATAAAATAGACTGCACACAGTAATTACTCCTGAGGACACAGATTGACTTAGATACTACACATCATATTTTTGGTTTACTTTATTTTCATTGTACTCAATACAATAGTTTTTTAATAGAATTAGAACAGTTTAGGATAAAACAATAAATTAACTCTAAAAACATTTTAATAAATAGACAATCAAAATCAGAAACCTTGTGTGATGCCAATTATTTTGCGCTGTACTAAGCTGTACTCAGTACATTATATTTGGTCTCTGTCTGCCATGCTTATTATTCTATTCTTCACTGTCTGGTATATCATGAAAGTAGGCAGAATACAAAATTAAATGGTAATTGATACAGCAGAATTCTCTATACACTATACTTACTCATAGACCATTTTTCAGCAATTGCTGTCCTTTATTTCATGTACAAAAATAATCTGTTGTAGCAAGAAAGCCTTTATCACATATTGTATTAATAGCATTATAAATTCCATAAATCCATAAGTAATATTGTAGTAGTCTGTCTATGCGTTCATTCTTACCCCTTTCTCATAAGTGTTCTTACATTACAATAGTAGTAATTTCATGTCATCTTGAAGAAACATCCTGATGTGGATGATGTAAACATTCTAGGAAAGACTATATTTAATTTAAATGTTACATTGCAAATTTATGGAGCATTGAATCTCCTATTAACAATGAAGGGGTTGTTCGAGATAATTAAAAATGTCAAACAAGGCTAAGATTCCTTAAAAAAACCGTATCCCTTTCTACCGTGCCATCCTCTGCGGTGCTGATCCAGTTGTGCCGCAGTTTGTTTACAAGTCATGTGACTGCTGCAGTCAATCGTTAAGGACAGTGATTGGCAGCGGCGGTCAGGTGCATGTCACAGTGTCAGAGGTGTGCTGCAATAATGTACTTGATGGCTGTAGCCAATCACTTTTCAAGGGTAGACCGCTGAGGACAGTGATTGGCTACAGTAACATGACTTATCCAGGCACATTACCGGCGCTGTGACAGGAGAACTGGTCCAGCACAGCATGACTCTGGAGTAATGGGCGAGTATAACATGTTTTTTATTTGAATTCATTTAGGGCTCGTCTGAGATTTTTTATAATCTTGGACAACCCCTTTATAGCCGCGTCTTTATTTTATTATGAAATACAGAAAACAAGTAATTAATAAAACAAATCCAGTTCATTCTGAGGTTCTGTTACTTGCCATGTACTGTACACTTATCCTCAAAATAGATACATAAATATATATATAAGATATAACAGTCTATGCTATATACATTTTGACAACTACTCTATAATCAGGTATTTACTTTATATTCTCTTCAGGCATAAAAAATAAGGAGGCTTGAGAAAGAGTGCATGTGATATCTGTGATTCTGTCATGTAGTCTGATAAATTTTAATTTTACCCAATAATAAAAAAGTTTTTCAATACCAATAACATTTACAGAGTTGAAATTTAGATTATGGTAGAACCCCACAGTAGCAAATTCAGAATTAATTAGAAATTAAAATATAGATATATTTTGTTAGAAGAATTTAAAAGGTTATTCCCATCTCAGACATTGAGGGCATATCGCTAGTTTATGCCCCCAATGTCTGATAGGTGCGGGTCCCACCTCTGGTACCCACATCTATGCTTAAAATGGAGCCCGCAAAGTCCTGGAGGACGCACCGCACATGCACGGCCACCTTCCATGCTTTCCTATGAGAGAATCGAAAATAGTCAAGCGCCGGCTCAGCTATTTCCGTCAGTCCCACAGAAGTGAATGGAGCGGTGAGTGCGCTTCCCATTCATTTCAATAGGACTTCCAAAAATAGTTAAGCATGTTGCTCGGCTATTTTCAGCGCTCCCAGGGGAATGAATGGAGGGTGGCCGAGCATGCGAGGTGCGCCCTCCAGGACTTTGTGGGCTCCGTTCTAAGCATAGTTGTGAGTTGCAGAGATGGGACCCACACCTATCAGACACTGGGGGCATATTGTAGTGATATGCCTCCAATGTCTGAGATGGGAATAATCCTTTTTATTTACGCTTCCTATTCATACATCCATATAGCAAGTAGACACAAAGCCATCATACTGTATAATACATCTCTTAAATTTTGTGGCATCATGTAACTGTTAAGCATATAAAAGAACCTGACTGCACATTTTTCCATTTGTACCTCCAGCAGCATCTTCTGAATATTACTGCACTTGGCAAACCCCTTACAGAGGAGTAAAGACTGTTTAAAGCACCATTGGCTAATTCCCTGTGACATCTCAGGTTAGCCTGCAAAACTCTTGGGCCAGACATGTGTAGTTAGGGTGCCATTGCCACGCACAAGGAATCAGACCGTGGATCTTTCGCAACATTTTCAGGTCGGATACAAACAGCCAGCCTCTGAAGATAAATGAAAAGAAATAAAAAACAAGAGTCTAAGCAGTGGGCATCAAAATACATAAAACTTTTTTTTTAATTAAAGCTTTTTTAACTTATAACTGTGCACTGCTGAGGACATATTATTAACCAATGCTGATTAATATTGTAATTTCTTGTATCTGTATATTAGAATGTGTAGTTTGGACCATAGGAGAATGTGTATTTGCATGAAAAGATGTACAATGCATTCAGAAAGTCACATTTTGTTATGTTGTAGCCTTGTGCTAAAATCAAAAAAGTTCAGGTTTCCCCCATCAATCTGCACTCGATACCCAGTGCTCTAGATGGCGACCAAAATGGTCACCCATGCAACTTAGAATTTGCAAATGGTGACAAGACTTATTGGTCGAGACGAGACCTGCCGCCCAGGACAGCGATGAAGTTGAATAGTGCGGTCAAACAGGGCAGCCAATAGTGCCCTGTACTGCCATTCACCCTCATTGGCCTTAGGCTTCAGGCCTCTGCAGTAGTAAATCCTGGCGCAGGCGGGCGTGATGACGTCATTGTGCCCGCCTTTGCTGGGACGCAGCTCTGTGACTTGTGCGCAACTGGCCGTCTGCATCCCACCATTACTGACAGGAGGGAGACCACTGTGGAACATAAATACTGAAGGGGCACTTTGGAAGACATTACTGGGGGGCAATGTGGGGTATATTCCTGGGGAGAGAGAAGGAGTGTGGGGGACACTACTACTGGGTGGGCACTGTAGTGGAAATTACTACTGGAGGGGCACTGTAGGAGACACTACTACTGGGTGGGCACTGTGGGGGACATTACTACTGGAGGACCACTGTGGGGGACATTACTACTGTGGGGGTCATAACTGGCGGCATTATTGGGGCACTATAGGGGAATTTTTAATACTGGGTACAGTATAAGGGGCATTATTGGTGTCACAGGGGACTTTTAATACTGAGGCACTGTAGGGGGCTTTACAGGGCATTTTTTAATATGAAGGCACTATATGGGGCATTACTAGAGGCACTGGGGGCATTTTAATACAGGGGCATTATAGCAGGATTTAGGGCAAGATTTAGGGCTCATGCACACGACCGTATGTATGTTGCGGTCCACAAAAAACAGATCCGCAAAAAATACGGATGACGTCCATGTGCATTCCATATTTTGCGGAACGGAAAAGCTGGCCCCTAATAGAACAGTACTACCCTCCCAACACCTCACAAATTTCTCAATTGGGCATCTATCCTAAAAATACCAGAGGTGGGTCAAAGGATTTTGGAAGGTGGTCACAGGTACGCAAGCATGTAATCAGTGAAAATTGGCTTGTTTTCCACTCTTTCTTGCCCACTGGAGACCTTCCACCAAAAAGAGGGAACATGCCATCTATCATACACATCACACTATTGGTTGCTAAACGTTGCCTATTACGTGCGTGGCTCAAACCTCATTACCCACAATGTCAGATATCACACAACAATTGAAATATTATTTGTTAATGGATGTGGTGGAGTCTGAGAGGATGGGGAACAGAGAAACCAAGAGCTTTCACAGAAAATGGGTTAAGTTCCTATTTGTCTCCAGAGGATAAAGGGGAAGTGTCTCTTTCCAATCTCTTGTCGTTAAGTTGTAGCCTTCTCACCTAGGTAAAGGGTCGCTTTTTGGGCAATGGGGCATTTTGCCCTCCATATTGCAATTTTATGATCCCGCAACTTACTGTATTTCTAAAGTTTTGTCAGATGTCACCAAGGTCTCATCTTTACTAAACTACATGTGACAAATGTTTCTTTTTTTATTTTTTGTTTTGATGTTTATCAAACTCTGAACATTACTTATTATATATCTGGTATATATGATTTCTCTATACATGAAACACAACAAATTTTCTGTAATTTTGGAAAATTTAATAAAGATGTTTTTTAAAATTAAAAAACAAACAAAAAAAAACAGTACTACCCTTGTCTGCAATGCGGACAAAAATAGGACATGTTCTATTTATTTACGGAATGCACACAAAGTAACTTCAGTTTTTTTTGCGGACCCATTGAAATGAATGATTATACATACGGTCCGAAAAAAAAAAATGGAACGGACACGATAAAAAAATATGTTCATGTGCATGAGCCCTTAATCTTTCATTTTCCAAAGGAGCTCTGAAAAACGTAAGGTGGGATCTGATTGGTTGGTATGGGCAAGTAAGCCAGTTTTCCTTTACAGCGGTTTCATAAATATCCCCCATTATCTCTACTGGGGTCACTATTTTTTCAGCAGCGTAATATTGGGTAGCACAGTGGGCACAGCATTGTGAGTGACAGCAGGATGACATTGTTGGGACACCAGGATGGGGAACTTGTGTTCCAAGGTACCATTTGGAACCGAACCCGAGTTTGGGAAATGTTTTTTTTACAGCAGAAATGAATTTATGACTTCGCAAGTAATAACTTCAGCTCATCAGAGCCAATACATTCTAATACTGTACAGAGCTCCTGCTCCATACAGTATTAGAACGAAGTTTTATGTGAATCAACTTCGGATGTTTCGTTCACTCATCCCTAATATATATATATTGTAGGGATCTTCCCAGGAAGTGGTGTGTTTGGACACAGTTCACAAGCTATCATAAAAGATGAACTTGGCGTTTATTTTTAGCATAAACAGTCCATTTAAACGAAATAACAGCAACACCGTGCTTTCAAGTACAAACAAACAAAACGACCTTGCTCGTTGGGGTGCTTACTAACAGGTTTTCTCACCTATGTGACACTTTACAACACGGCGTCTGTCGCCTAGATATCGCCGGGTGTATTTTAGCTCCAGTAGTGGCTGTGTTCACCACACCTTCCAAACACACATAGGCTATTCATTCCTGGCTGAGGCCATCACCTGCAAGCTCACAGAGCTTTTACCTTCCCAGGCTAATTAGGATCAGAGCTCACCTGATCACAAGACCTGAACTAAAATGGCGGGGAAGGGAATGGCAAGTCCATACCAAACTTACCTGCCATTCCATGCAAATCCAGGCCCGGCAACATTAAGTAACAGCTCAACAGCACATCACTGCTGAGCAACAGATCAATCCTGGATTTACCATCTCACACAATGTAGCAACCTAGGTGAGATGTACACCCCCTTGAGCACTTCTCCCGTGACATGTCTACAATATATATATGTATATATATATATATCTAGTCCCATCTAAAGACTCATCTGCAGACGCACGTCAGCACGCCTGCTGGGGAGGGAAGCCGCCTGGGTAACTGGACAAATGGTTCCAGTTGTGGGTACATCAAAGGCAGAGGATCAAAGAGATCCTCTGCCTGGTAACAACCAGATGCAGCGCCAGAGATTTTTGGGTACTTCAAAGGCAGAAGGATCAAAGTGATCCTCTGCCTGGTGGCGGATACGTGGACTGGCTCAGTGACATCATATGACCGCGCCAGCCCTCGTGCACTGCCCGCAGGCATGCTCATATGTCTGCAGAGAGGAGCATACCCGGCGGTAGAGCGCTCATCAGTCTAGCTGAGTGACCCTGAAGAGAATTATCCCTTAGAAAATGAGCAGTATCCAGGAACAATGAGCAAGAAAGAAGATAATCCCCTAGAAGACAAGAATTAACCTCTTGGAACCCCTAGAGGACTGGCTAAGTACCCCTAGACAACTAGCATTATATTAAGGCTACTTTCACACTAGCGTTAGCACGGATCCGGCACCTAAAGGGTGCCAACGGATCCGTGCTAACGCTATACATGTGTGGAGCCGGAGCAGCGCTCCGGCCCCACACATGACACACATTGAAACAAGACACAGACATACAGACATACATACAACATACAGACATACATACATACTCACATACTCCAGGGACGCCGGCAGAACATCTTCACGCGCCTCCTGCACGCAGTGATGACGATTCCCCACAGCGCCCTCTGCTGGGCGCAGTGGGGAAACGTCATAGCTGCGTGCAGGAGGCGCGTGAAGACATGCTGCCGGCGTCCCTGGAGTATGTGAGTATGTCTGTATGTCTGTATCTATGTATGTAAGACGGATCCGGAATGACCCCCCATTGGAAATCAATGGAGGACAGATCCGGATTACTGGTGTGTCCACACCAAACGGATCCGTCCCCATTGACTTGCATTGGGGGTCATTCCGGATCCGTCTTGGTGCGGATGCCTGGACCGGAGAGAAAACCGCAGCATGCTGCTGTTTGTTCTCCGGTCTGAAGACGGAACGGAATGCTTTCAGGAGCATTCCGTTGTCTTCAGTTCAGTTTTGTCCCCATTGACAATGAATGGGGACAAAACTGAAGCGTTTTTTTCCGGTATTGAGCCCCTATGACGGAACTCAAAACCGGAATTTAAAAACGCTAATGTGAAAGTAGCCTAACTCTCCCTGCAATAAGCCCTGCATCATTATATATATTAACCCTCTCCTGTCTGATCACATTGCCCTGCCAGATCCTGCTGCATTGGTAATCCATTAACCTTTTCCCTGCCAGATTAATTGCTACAGTTAACCCTTTCCTTCCCTTGTCTAGGGACAGTTAGTGCTAAATGGGGGAGGGACCATCAGTTTGCTTGTGTTTACATTGGGTGGGAGTATTGGCATTTAGAGGGTGTTGTTGGTTTTCATAGTGTGCATTGTTATAGCACTGTATTGTTTAGTTGTAGTGTGTGTGTGTATATATATATATATATATATATATATATATAGTTGCGTGTAAATTGTAACAGTAGACTTTGTAGTATTTAATAAATACATTTTATAAGAATACAGTATACAGAGTCTAAAATATAGCCATGGCACATGGTAGGATACTAAAGGAACCGTATGTTAGGCCTCTTTCACACGAACGTTGTGTTTTGCGGTCCGCAAATTGCGGAGCCGCAAAAACAGATGGCATCCGTGTGCATTCCGTATTTTGCGGAACGGAACACCTGGCCCCTAATAGAACAGTACTATTCTTGTCTGTAATATTTTTTTTTTGCGGGCTACGGAACGGAGCAACGGATGCGGACAGCACACGGTGTGCTGTCCGCATTTTTTGCGGACCCATAGAAATTAATGTCCGCAAAAAATACGTTCGTGTGAAAGGGGCCTTAAAGAGGTGGGGTCAGAAGCCCCCATTTTCCTTTTACAGCCACTACTTACCTGACACATCGCTTGACAGCCCTGATATTATGCATTCTTCTATGAATACATAAATGCACAGTAGATATAAAATAAGTAAACATTTTTTACAATAAGTAAAATTTAATCCATAGACATAGAAAAACGGATGGCGTTCCGTATTGCATCCGTGTTTCCGTTTTTTTGCGGATCCATTGTAACAATGCCTATCCTTGTCAGCAAAATGTACAAGAATAGGACATGTTCTATCTTTTTTGCAGAACGGAAATACGGACATACGGAAACGGAATACACACGGAGTACCATCCGTTTTTTTGTGGACCCATTGAAATGAATGGTTCCGGATACGGTCCGCAAAAAAACGGAACGGACACGGAAACAAAATACGGTCGTGTGAATGAAGCCTAAGTTTAATATAAACCATTTTGCATTGCAAACACTTGCCTGTTTGAGAGATCCTGGAGTCCATACTAGTTTATAAACCATGTATACTGGAATCCAGATAAAGGATGATGCCCCAATTAGGTAACCAACTGAAATAGTCCATTCAGGATATTTGTAATCAAATAGCATCAGAGGCGGTTGATCCATAAATGAGCTTACTATGATAAACTAAAGGGAAAGGAAGCAGATATGAACATACAGTGCACCAACATATGTCAGCAAACATTTTTGCCGCCATAGAAACTTTAAAAAGGTAGGTTGCCTTTTAGATGACAGACCTATATTGTCTTTTTTAATAGAGAGCTGAATTATATTTAATGATTAAATGATATTATCTTACAATTATATGTCTTGCTCAAAATATATAACACCAACAAACGGAACACTAATTAGGCTACTTTCACACTAGTGTTTTCGCTGGATCCGGCAGGGTTCAGCAAAAACAGTTTCGTTACTGATATTACAACCATCTGCATCTGTTATGAATGGATCCGGTTGTATTATCTTTAACATAGCCATGACGGATCCGTCATGAACTCCATTCAAAGTCAATGTAGAACGGATCCGTTTTCTATTGTGTCAGATTATGTCAGAGTTAAATGGATCTGTCCCCATTGACTTGCATTGTGGGTCATGCCGGATCCATTTTGCTCCGCATCATATGACAGAAAGAAAACCGCAGCATGCTGTGGTTTGCTCTCCGGTCTGGGAACGTAACCAAACGGAATGGAATGCATTCTGGAGCATTCTGTTCTGTTCAGTTACATTTTGTCCCCATAGACAATGAATGGGGACAAAACAGAAGCGTTTTTCTCCGGTATTGAGATCCTATGACGGTAGCCGTATAAGCACATCTATTTGTGTAATATGTGGATTTCACCATATGTTATAAATAACATGATTTTTTTTCCCTCTGGGTCTTTATGATTACAGCAATACCAAATATATACTTTTTTTTCTACTTAATTTACACAATAAAAACACTTAAAAACAAAAAAATCAGCTTTATGAGGGATTTTTTTGCCAATGAGGTGTAGTTTTTATTGATACTTATATAAGTCTTTGATTGGTGGTGAAGCTTTTTCTTCCATTAACTCTATATTTTCCTACAGTGCGCATCTGGTAATGTTGAATTTTTATTTACATATTTTAGTCCCACACAGGGCTTTGGACATGAGATCTATTGCAGTGTATTCAGCCTGTCATTTTACACTGACAAGCACCCACTTAGGGCTCGTTCAGACAGCCGCATGTTGCTTTCCGCATCTGATCCACAATTTTGCCGATTAGATGCGGACCCATTCATTTCTATGGGGCCCCACGGTCCGCAAAAGAAATAAAACATGTCCTATACTTGTCAGTGAAAATCGGGACATGGCCCCATTGAAGTCTATGGGGGAAATATATCAAGACTGGAGATGTACCAGTCTTGATCTCCCTGCGCTGGTGTGAGATGCGCCTCTTAACAAATCAGGTGCATCTCTGCCCTACTGTGTGCCAGAAACTGAAGTCTAGCCAGCTATAGGCTGGCTTATAGTTCAGCTATAACTTCTGCCACTTTCTGGTGAAAGTTATAGTATATGTGGCAGTAGTGCAAAGCCAACCCTTTCCACTAAGCCATGCCCCATTTTTTCTCGGCACTTTGGAAAAGTGCAGAGAAGCTCAAAAAGTCGCAAATTATGTATGACTTTTTTACGCCACAATTGTGGTGTAAAAGCATTAATAAATGTCCCAGTATTGGTCATCAAAAATGCGGAATGCAATCCGTTTTTTTGCGGACATGCTGAACTGACTGCAAAAAAAGGGATTCATATTTTTGCGGACCACAAAAAACAAACGCCCATTTGAATGAGCCCTTAGACCCTGTCTCTGGCAAGGACAAATAGACCTGTACATGGCAGAGATGGAGGTTCATATTTGGGAAAGGGCAGTGGAGAAGGGAGCTCCCTCCCCCTGAAACCACCTAGTTGCTGTAGCTGCTATTGACCATGGGATCTAGAGGGTTAGATGGCTGTGATCGGAGGTTTCTCTTTCAGCTTCTCTAGAGGCTGTAATATAACATAAACATGACAGTTGATAAATGTGCCACTGCTGGAACTCCTGCCCATGACTAGAGCAGGGATCCTAAGTTCCTTATTCCTCCAAATCACATTTCGTACATATTCTTGAAGGTCTCAGTGAGAATGGGTTTATATGAAACAGCAGGTTAATATACATATTTCTGTTCCATTCAAAGTCTATAGGGCTAACCAGAACAGTGGATTGGTGGGGCCCCATCATCCGACATTTATCACCTATCTTGTGGCCATCTATTGGCAAATTTACTCTCATTGCTTGAAGATCACTCTTTAGCCAGTAAGCCACATATAAAAAGCTGGACAGTAAAGGCCCTTTTACATGAGCAGATTATCGTTCAAATAATCGTTCAAACGTTCGGATTTGCACGATTATTGTTGTGTATAAACACGGGTAACGATTTAACGACGAACGAGATTTCGTTCGCTTCTCGTTGATCGCATCTTTTGTCCTGCCAATAAATTAATCGTTCATCGTTCGAAAATCTTCCAGTTTAAACGAAAATCGTTTAGTCTTTGGCAGATGGTAATGGTAATGCTTATGGCAAGGAGCAAGGAACGATCGTAATAACGATTATAAAACGACCGAAAGTACGAAGATTGTGAACGACTTCTCTTTCAGTATAAACGGTATTTACATTGCATCGTTCGATCGTTCATCTACGATCGCTAATACAATTTATCTTTCCGTGTAAAAGGACCTTAAGGCCTTGTTCACACGTCAGTTATTTGATCAGTTATTTCTATCAGTTATTGTTAGCCAAAACCAAGAGTGGAGGCTACAGAGATCAGGTGTAATGAAAAGATCTGCAACTGCTCCATGTTTTTGACCCACATATGGTTTTGGCTTACAATAACTGATGGCAAAAAAATGATCAAATAACTGATGTGTGAACAAGGCCTAATATGTATATATGGGTATAGACTATAGAAATAAAACATCTCAGTCACTGTCATTTTAATGGAATTATACTTACAGCCAGAAATGCAGGACTGATTGCCACCCAGCAAACTCTCCAGTATATCCCCGGAGTAAAGCCTAGCATGGCCTTCACGTCATTACAGAACCTTTGTATTCCTGTGAAATGAGTACACATTATTTTAAACTGTGGCCCTAAAAGATTGCTGGAATCATCTCTGGGCATTTACAGAGGGGAATCTTGTCTGCAATTAACTTGTGTCATTTAACCCTAAAGCTACCTGAGTAGTCTTCAGTTGTCAAGTTGAAAACCATTGTATTCCACATTTTGTAGTAAAATGTTTTGAGGAAAAAGCTAAAAACAGCAATGGCTACCATTAAGGCTCCCATAGCATTTGATACAACCTTCCAAGGCTTTCAAATTACAAATCAGTGTGGTTATGCAGTGATATACCCCTTGCCCCATAATGTTATGGCATTATTAAACAGATTATCACATGACTTATGTAAAAAAGGAATATCAGACATCATATAGGACATGACAACCTCTTTCTTACAAACTTAGAACCAGCCCTGTACCTCACATGGATCCAGAGATCCCCCCATTCATTGCTCTGCTAGATTTATATCAAGCTGGCAGCTCAGGGAAGAGTCTTTTCTGCTGCAGCTAAGGGGGAGTGTCCATGTTCTCCCTATCACAGCTCAGGAGGCAGTTGAAGGATAAAACTGAGCATGTGCGGCCTTCTCAGTGAACCAAAGAAATAATAAAAGAAGCAAACAGCAGGTGGCGCTATACAGATACATTTTACTGAATAACTCAGTGGCTATGCTATATTTCAGGTGCTGGTTTGAAAAACATTGAATATTTTTTTTTGTGGGAGAACCCCTTTAATAGTTGCCATAGGAAGTTATTATTTAGTGTTCCCACAAACCTACGTAAGAAATTGTTGAATAAAACTTTTAACTTGACAGAAGACAATTTCACACTAGCATAGCCAAAAACAGCCGGAGCACTGCCAGGCCCCTTTGACTATAATGAGACCCGGAAGTCCGGCCTGATACTGGCATCAATGCCAGGATTTGGCCAGACAAAAACCGACGCAACGTTTTTTGTCCAGCCTAATACCGGCACTCATGCTAAATAAAGCTGGATACCCACCGGGTCTCATTATAGCCAAGAGGCTCCGGGGGGGAAAGGAAGTATCTGCCAATGCTGGATACGATGGACTCTGGCAGCTGTTTTCCCTCTGCTAGATAGTTTTAACCCTAGCGTGAAACTTAAATAGAACCCTTCAGCCCTTCTGACATATCTTTTTTAGTAAATTCTTCCATTACACATACAAAGGCTTCAGCATTGTTACTCCATACGGAGTATACAGTCATGGCCAAAAGTTTTGAGAATGACACAAATATTATATTTTCACATGATCTGCTGCCCTCTGGTTTTTATGTGTGTTTGTCAGATGTTTTTATCACATACAGAAATATAATTGCAATCATATTATGAGTAACAAAAGCTTATATTGACAGTTAGAATGAGTTAATGCAGCAAGTCAATATTTGCAGTGTTGACCCTTCTTCTTCAGGACCTCTGCAATTCTCCCTGGCATGCTCTCAATAAACTTCTGGACCAAATCCTGACTGATAGCAGTCCATTCTTGCACAATCAATGCTTGCATTTTGTCAGAATTTGTAGGTTTTTGTTTGTCCACCCGTCTCTTGATGATTGACCACAAGTTCTCAATTGGATTAAGATCTGGGGAGTTTCCAGGCCATGGACCCAAAATCTCTATGTTTTGTTCCCTGAGCCATTTAGTTATCACCTTTGCTTTATGGCAAGGTGCTCCATCATGCTGGAAAAGGCATTGTTGATCGCCAAACTGCTCTTGGACGGTTGGGAGAAGTTGCTCTCGGAGGACATTCTGGTACCATTCTTTATTCATGGCTGTGTTTTTAGGCAAGACTGTGAGAGAGCCGATTCCCTTGGCTGAGAAGCAACCCCACACATGAACGGTTTCAGGATGCTTTACAGTTGGCATGAGAGAAGACTGGTGGTAGCGCTCACCTCGTCTTCTCCAAATAAGCTGTTTTCCAGATGTCCCAAACAATCGAAAAGGGGATTCATCAGAGAAAATGACTTTACCCCAGTCCTCAGCAGTCCACTCCCTGTACCTTTTGCAGAATATCAGTCTGTCCCTGATATTTTTTCTGGAGAGAAGTGGCTTCTTTGCTGCCCTCCTTGAGACCAGGCCTTGCTCCAAGAGTCTCCGCCTCACAGTGCGTGCAGATGCACTCACACCTGCCTGCTGCCATTCCTGAGCAAGCTCTGCACTGCTGGTAGCCCGATCCCGCAACTGAAACACTTTTAAGAGACGGTCCTGGCGCTTGCTGGTCTTTCTTGGGCGCCCTGGAGCCTTTTTGGCAACAATGGAACCTCTCTCCTTGAAGTTCTTGATGATGCGATAGATTGTTGACTGAGGTGCAATCTTTCTAGCTGCTATACTCTTCCCTGTTAGGCCATTTTTGTGCAGTGCAATGATGACTGCACGTGTTTCTATAGAGATAACCATGGTTAACAGAAGAGAAACAATGATGCCAAGCACCAGCCTCCTTTTAAAGTGTCCAGTGGTGTCATTCTTACTTAATCATGACAGATTGATCTCCAGCCCTGTCCTCATCAACACCCACACCTGTGTTAATGGAGCAATCACTGAAACGATGTTAGCTGGTCCTTTTAAGGCAGGGCTGCAATGATGTTGAAATGTGTTTTGGGGGATAAAGTTCATTTTCTAGGCAAATATTGACTTTGCAAGTAATTGCTGTTAAGCTGATCACTCTTTATAACATTCTGGAGTATATGCAAATTGCCATTATAAAAACTGAAGCAGTAGACTTTGTAAAAATTAATATTTGTATCATTCTCAAAACTTTTGGCCATGACCGTACAAGTATTTACTAAGGCATGTCAGGAGAAATAACGAGCCCTCTTCACAAAGTTTATATTCCTTTCAAACATTGTACAACAGAATAATGAAACATCAGACACATATGCAGTTACATTAAATGTCATTTGTCTTACCATAGAACCAAGACACAGCAATTGCTTCTAAGAATACAACTGCAATGATAGAACAGCCAGCCCCAAATTCCTCCAGAAGCTTCACAACATATGCTCCTCCCTAATAAAATATGATAGTTGCAGTAAACTGTATCAACCGTAATACAGGCATAATAGACTTAGGCTACTTTCACACTGGCGATTACTCGTTCCGGCAGGGGAACAGCCTGCCGGATCCGTACTACAGTGTGCACACGTGTGCTGCCGGATGTCCGCTTGTGCCCATTCACTATAACGGGGAGTGGCGTAGATCTGGCCGCAGCATGGCAAACAAGCCCAGAGGCGGCCGGACAAATACCTCTGCAAGTAGAGGATTTTCGTCTGGCCGCCTCTTGGCATATTTGCCATGCTGCGGCCAGATCTACGCTGCTCCCCATTATAGTGAATGGGGCCGGGTGTACTTACAGCAGAACGCAGATGTACACTGTAGTACGGATCTGGTAGGCTGTTCCCCTGCCGGAACGAGTAAACGTCAGTGTGAATCAATAACAAACTTATAAAAACAGAAACTCTGAAAACTGGAGGAGAAAGATGCAGAAAGAAATGTATATTCATCCTTTACACAAATAGTGAATACAAATATAAGAAAACCTTTGTAACCTATGATGAGCAGCAATGAGGGCCCCATTCACACTGCAGATTTTGATGCTGTTGTTCACTTTGGATACTGCGGACCTGCTCATGGCTTAGCTCCGCTGAATGGAGTAAACCACTGTGGCTCCAAATGCCGGCTGTCAAGAGTCACGGATTTAAACCACTGACCTGCAAACTGCAGCACTGTCTCCCATTGAAAACAATAGAAGGCAGACACTCCATGCGTCGTGTGAATGGGTTATCAGAGCACCTTAATAAGCTTAATACATATATTCAGTAGCATTATATATGACTGCAGTACTGGAGTGATGACAGTTTGATCAGCTTCCCATCCTACCTGAGTTAAAGTGCTGAGTGATCCAGTAAAGCAGACTGTCACCAAGCCAAGGACAAACAGCTCTCTTCTCTTACCCAAAATGTCTGGATATTCATCCATGATTGCAGTTATAACAGCTTCAAGGCCTCCAAACTAACAATATGATAGAAAATATGTAAAATGTTTAAACAGTTTTGATCTTTGGGGGGCTGGATGTTGTGAGGCCCACAGATTAACAGAATAAAGGGACAGAAGTTGTTTGGGCTATGACCCTTTAGCTCCTGTTGCAATTGCTCTTGTCTTTTCATAGTAACATAGTAACATAGTTTATAAGGCCGAAAAAAGACACCTGTCCATCCAGTTCGGCCTGTTTTCCTACAAGTTGATCCAGAGGAAGGCAAAAAAACCCTGTGAGGTAGAAGCCAATTTTCCCCACTTTAGGGAAAAAAATTCCTTTTTCAATTTAGTAATTAGCGGCTGTGTCCACCGATCAATCCCATACTGGCTCCTACCACACTTTGAGGGAAATTTATCTCCCTGGCGTGATCTCCCTGCACTGACATGATCAATATATTAGGCGCATCTCTGCCCTGCTGTGCGCCAGAAACTGAAGTGTACGCTAGCTACAGTAATTTCTTGTGCAAATTACATCAGAATTCTGGCTTGTTTTAATAAGTAAATTCCCCACCACCACTGAGGACAGTGATTGGCTGCAGCAGTCACGTGCCATATAGTGGCATGTCACAGTTGAGGTTTGTAAACAAGCAGGAAGACCGCACCGGTGGCATAGAGGACAGCACTGGAGAAAGAGGTAAGTATACCCTCATTTTTATTTGCCAGCATTCAAGGTCTTGTCTGAAATTTTTTATTTATCTCAGACAACCTGTTTTCAGAAGCCCCCTTTAAACTGTATTTTTGAAAAAATACATAGCAGAAAGTTTGGTTGCACAATCATACACTCAGTTTTATACTTTTATACTATATGTGCTGTCAGTATGACATAATTGTAGGTTGTCTGTGCCATGTCAGACAGAAAATTGAAAGGGCACCGGCTGTGTGAATCCTATATTGCGGCACAGACTCAGGGGCGTAGCTATAGGGGAAGCAGGGGAAGCAGCTGCTTTGGGGCCCAGACCCACAAGGGGCCCCCTCAGGAGGGAGACTAAAAGATTTTATTGTCAGGGCCCCCTCAACAGTATTATACAATGACATTATATACAGTGACACTATAGGAAACGGATGGAGCGGCTATCAGGCCTTGTCTGGGAGAGCTTAATCTTGACTAGCCACAAGAGTGAGGGTTGCATGTGAGTTGGGGGTTGCGAAGAAGTGTCTGGGGGGGCCCCGTTCAAAAATTTGCTGTGGGGCCCAGTTAGTTGTAGTTACGCCACTGCACAGACTCATTGACTTGAATATATGGCAAAAGATAGGACAAGTCCTATCTTTTGCGGTGTGTTGACATGGACCCAAAAGCCCATGGAAACGCTTTGTAGTGCTTCCGATCCATGCCTCCACACTGCGCCATATCTTGCAGATTGTGGACCCTTTCAAGTCAATAGGCCCGCATCCATGATATGGGATTCATAGGGCCGGAGCCCGTATATTGCCTACAGATGGCCTACGATCGTGTGAATAAGCCCTGAATCTGTTTGGTTTCAGAATTTTTGTATGGAAGGAATAGGAAGAATATGAATTTGATGGTATATGAAATGACTTACCGTACTATCCAAACCAAGAGTGATCATCATCAAAAAGAATATAATAGCAAAAAAAGTTGAGCCGACCATGTTAGCAATTGCTTCTGGGTATGTTATAAATAGGAGGCTAGGTCCTATGGAGGCAACAAACAAAATAATGCAATATTTTTACAAACCTAATTAAGATTTATGGAACAGTCACAGAAATGTCTGCAAAATAATCTGCAGCACCCCAAAAATTGTTAATGGAAATATCCTATATGTGTTCAGAAAAGCTGTTTGGGCACCAGCAAGACTCAGATCTGCTGCATACATACACACAACTGTGCTACATAAACACACAGCTGTAACAGTATCCATATTATATATAAACACAGACATCTTTAACCCCTTCATGCCCAGTGCTGTACATGAACGGAGCTTGGGGGGTCTTTAAAGATGAGGGCGCCATAGCCACTAGGTGCCTGCTGTTTTAAACAGCAGACTCCTGGGACTAATGTCTGCAATCGACGATAACATCAATCGCAGATATTTAGCCCCTCAGATGCCGTGGTCAAATGTGCATATGTGAGCTACAACACCCAAGATCACGAGCTCCCGCGCCTGCGACAGCTTCCCCTAGTGAGGACTGGGGAGAGGGATAGTGCTGCAGCCTCAGTCCTCCTGAGTGATCTGAGGGTGCCACAGTGCCTATAGGCAGGGCTCCATAAAAAACATAGTGTGATTCTGATAGACTCCAATACTAATGCATTGCATCTTCTATGAGCGAAGGAATCTAATGATTGCTTGTTCAAGTTACCTATGATAAGTTCTAAAAAAAATATTAAAAAAAAAATATTAAAAAATTTTAATCTCTCCCATTTCCCCAAAATAAAAATAGATAAACAGTAAAAAAAATTAAACATCATGGGCATCACTGTGTGGGAAAACACCTGTACTATTAAAATATAAAAAAATTAGCCCATATGGGAAATGGTAAAAATGAAAAAAAAAATTAAAATGGCCAATTTGCCATTTTTTGGTTGCTTCACCTCCCTAAAAATTGAATAAACAGTGATCATACACACCCCAAAATGGTAATGGACCACCCTGACTGCGGACTATAAAATGCAGGCACTTTTAAGAAAGATTTTTCCTTGCTAAAAAGTGTGTCTTAGGGCTCATGCACACGAACGTGTGCTGGCCGTGCCCATGCTGCGGGCCGCATACGGCGGGTCCACAATAAACGGGCACCGGCCGTGTGCAGCCCGCATCACGGATCGCTGACCCATTCACTTCAATGGGTCCGCGATCTTGGAGATGCTGAGCGGAGGCACGGATCGGAACACCACGGAAGCACTACGGTGTGCTTCCGTGGTGTTTCTGGCCATGCCTCCGCACCGCAAAAAAGTAGCGCAAGCACTACTTTTTTGCGGTGTGGACCCTCGGATGCGGATCGCGGACCACATTCAAGTGAATGGGTCCACGATCCGCATGCGGTGGCCTCACAGTCAGTGCCCGTGCATTGCGGACCGCAGTTTGCGGCCCGCAGCACGGGCACGGCTGGCACACATTCGTGTGCATGAGCCCTAACAGTTAAAAAAATACTATATAGTTTTTTTTTACTGTTTTATTAATTTTACACCATAAAATCACTTAAAGTATTTTTATTTTGTATCACCATATTCTAGGAGCCATACGTTTTTTATTTGAGACAGCTGTAAGTGGGCTTGTTTTTTTGGTATGAGTTGGAGTTTTTATTGGTACTATTTTGGGGGACATATTACTTTTTGATTGCTTTCTATACCATATTTTTACAGCATTTATCATGTGGAATAGGTAGCATGATTATTTTATAGATCTGGTCATTACGGATGCAACAATACCAATTATGTTTAGCTGTTTTTTTCCAGTAGTAAAAGACCGGATAAAGGGAAAGGGCATTTCTTCACTTGATCATTTTTCAAAAATGTATATATTTTATGTTCCCCTGTCACCATCTCTAGTAAAAAAAAAACAACCTGCAGTTTTAGACTCTCCGCCAAGGATCACACAATTTACAATAAGTGATTGTCACAGTTTATCTAATTTATCTCCCAGAACAATGCAAAGTCACAGAGTGTGCCTAAAAAAATCTCCTTCCTAAAGGTCCTTTTACACGGGCCGATTATCGGCCGAAAATTCGTTCCTAGGAACGCTAGTGCCGATAATCGGCCCGTGTAAAAGTGGCCCTAATCAGCCGACGAACGAGCAAAACGCTCGTTCGTCGGCTGATTGGATCTTTTGTAAAAACCAAAAGATCCGATCTGTCGGGCGCACATCGCCCTGTGTAAACAGGCGATGTGCGCCTGACAGCATGGAGCTTCCAGGCCGCACGAGCGATACAGCGATCACTCGTGCGGCCCGGCGCTCGATTCATCGGGCCGTGTAAAGGCTCCCTGAACGAGCGCCGATGTCGCTGATCGGCGCTCGTTCAGGGAGACTTTATCGGCCCGTCTAAAAGGGCCTTTAGGCTACTTTCACACTGGCGTTTTTAAATTCCGGTATTGAGTTCCGTCAAAGGGGCTCAATACCGGAAAAAAACGCTTCAGTTTTGTCCCCATTCATTGTCAATGGGGACAAAACTGAACTGAAGACAACGGAATGCTCCTGAAAGCATTCCGTTCCGTCTGCAGACCGGAGAACAAACCGCAGCATGCTGCGGTTTGCTCTCCGGTCCAGGCATCCACACCAAGACGGATCCGGAATGACCCCCAATGGAAGTCAATGGGGACGGATCCGTTTGGTGTGGACACACCAGTAATCCGGATCTGTCCTCCATTGATTTCCAATGGGGGGTCATTCCGGATCCGGCATACATACACACAGACTACATACAAACAAACATACAGACATACATACAAACATACAGACATACATACATACTCACATACTCCCGGGACGCCGGCAGAACGTCTTCACGCGCCTCCTGCACGCTGCGATGACGTTTCCCCACTGCGCCCAGCAGAGGGCGCTGTGGGGAATCGTCATCACTGCGCGCAGGAGGCGCGTGAAGACGTTCTGCCGGCGTCCCGGGAGTATGTGAGTATGTATGTATGTCTGTATGTTTGTATTTGTATGTATGTCTGTATGTTTGTTTGTATGTAGTCTGTGTGTTGTTTTAATGTGTGTCATGTGTGGGGCCGGAGCGCTGCTCCGGCTCCACACATGTATAGCGTTAGCACGGATCCGTCGGCACCCTTTAGGTGCCGGATCCGTGCTAACGCTAGTGTGAAAGTAGCCTAAGTCAGAGCCATCTCTAGTCTACAGGTCCTTTTGGTTATGTGGCTACTGTTAAGGCTACTTTACAAGAGTAGATAATAGTTTTAAAAAAATTGTACAATCGAGCGAAAGTGATCAATTATCAAGTAGTGTAAAAACATTGAACAATCAAAAGACAAGCGTAGTGTGTCGTTCTTGCAATCACTAGGAATTCTACACACTTTCAGGGTTCAGTGTCAAGTGAAACATAATTTCTATTGGGGTTTTTTTTCTGTTCTTTTTTTTTTTTTTTGGGGGGGGGGGAGGGGTGCATTTCTCATTTAAATGAAAACTGAGTATTAAAGAGGACCTTTCACCACTTTTAACAAATCAAACTACACTATGTACCTCATAGTGTATCCCCCTCTGATGGTAGCGGCGCTTTTTTTTTTTCAAAAGGTCCCCCGGTGGCTTCACACGGCCCCCCGGTCTTCTGTCGGGCTTTATGTAAATTCAGAAGCATCGGAACAGGGAGCAGGAGACTCCCTGTTCCTCAATGGGCGTTGCTTCTGCCCTGCTGTGAGCGCTGTCCAATCAGAGCGGACCGCTCACAGCAGGGTTGAACTCCTTCGGCCCTGCTGTGAGCGGTCCGCTCTGATTGGACAGCGCTCACAGCAGGGCAGAAGCAACGCCCATTGAGGAACAGGGAGTCTCCTCCTCCCTGTTCCGATGCTTCTGAATTTACATAAAGCCCGACAGAAGACCGGGGGGCCGTGTGAAGCCACCGGGGGACCTTTTGGAAAAAAAAAAGCGCCGCTGCCATCAGAGGGGGATACACTCTAAGGTACATAGTGTAGTTTGATTTTTTAAAAGTGGTGAAAGGTCCTCTTTAAGGTCCCTTTACACAGCATAATTTAGATTGTCGGGAAGGTAGCGTTCCTTCCTGGCAAGTACCTGCTCGTCAGTAAACAGAGAAGGAGACCGCTGCAATTCCATGCAGAGATTTCCTCCGCAGTATGGGGAGGAGTGATGCTAATGCCATCACTCGTTCCCTTACATAATCATTGTTTGCCAGCAGCAGTTTTAGACAGTACAATCTACTGTCAGCAGACGGCTATTTAGGTGACCGCCTGAAAGATGCGATTACTCGATGAACAAGCGGTTTGCTTATTCATTGGCTAATCGGCAGTGCCTTTACACCGCCACGCTAACAAGCGTTCCTACGAAAGCTTGTTAGCGATATTCTGGCCAATTCTCGGCCTGTATAGAGGGCCCTGTATTTCAACATGAGTAATTTTATCAATATAATATTAAATTACAAAAAAAACAACAGTCTATTCCCACCTTTGTCCTTTGCAACATCTTCCACTTCAACATCACGCATTTCAGCCATATATCCCAGTACTGTAAAGATTACAAATCCAGATAGGAAGCTCGTCAGGCAGTTGACCATGCTGGTGATAATAGCATCTCTGAAAGGCATTTAAAGCAGACACGAGGCCTGTTTACTGTCTCTGTAATGCTAATTAAGATTTGGTATATTTTTTTTACTTAAAAGGCATGTCTTATTTGGACATTTATGCCATATCCATAGGATTTGCCACAAATGTCCAATAGGTGCGGTTTCACCTCTGGTCCTATCTCAAGAGACCCCATTGCATGATGCCGGGAATGCAGAGGACTTCTAAACATGGTGGCTTAGCTATTTATGAAACCCCCTAGCAGTGAACAGATAGGAAACCAATATAAAAGGACTGGAGGATCCCTTTAAAGACAACAAAGTGAAAGTATTGGAGTGGTCATCACACAGCCCTGAAAGGAACACTAAATCTAGAAATGAATACTAAAAGTAAACAAGAAATATAATTGCCCGTACTGTATTTTTAGATTTTCATAATTATTCTTAAAGTCTTGTAGAAATCCCTAAGAGAACACAGAGTTCAGCAAAAATCAGCCGTAAGGTTCACTTTGACAATTTTGTTCTCCTACTGCAGACAGGCGACAGCAGACATTTACCTTACAGACACATGACAGTGAAGGAGGGCTGTATCTAAGGGTTAAATGACTGGGTTTGGAGAGTCATTTCTCATTCCAGCCATTATAGAGTGTGTGTGTGTTTGTTGGGGGGGGGATCCTGCTGGACATCATCGCAGTAGCTGGGTTGAGAGAGCCCAGGCAGGAAAGCCAGAGCAGCAGCACATGATATGTGAGGTTTTAGACAACTAGCATGTTCTATGCCCTGTACACAAAACAGTGAAGAGCAATTTGGGTTTGGCTTGACAAATATGATGTGGAGGAACTCAAGTCGCCTGAAAAGAGCCCTGACTACAACCCTATCATATACTGATGAATTACAATGCAAATCTTGTGGAAAAGCTTTCCAGAGCAGTGTAGAAGTGTAGAGCTATAGATTAATTTATATTCACATTATAATATCCTACCGGTAACAGTTGTTGTTGACTGGATTGTAACTTGCCAGTGCTAAAAGAACACCAAATCCAGGCCCCAGTGAGAAAAATATCTGAGCTGCTGCATCGATCCACACCTGGAAAAGGAAAGCATAAGACAGTCCTTACTAACAGAATGTGATTTCTTTTTTTTCCTATTAATGTTTTATTAGATTTTTTGTTTTTCAAAACAATATGCAAATCACATAGTTATGACAAACAACGTGAAGAACAATAAAAATTTACAACACTAAACAGAGTATCTCTCTGTGTCCTTTAAACTAACACGTGTTCTAGTAAGTCCCAAAGTTTCCAGCATTCTGTAAATCTGGCCACCGTATTACATTGGAGAGCGACTGAGTGTTCCAAAGCCTTGATCTCTCGAATCTGGGCAGTAAGATCTGAGGTCGTAGGTAGAGAGGTTCGTTTCCAAAACAGCGCAATTAAACTTTTTGCAGCAGTCAGTATGTGAAGGAGCAGCCTGGCACCCCGTCCCCGAACTGAGGGCGGGAACATATTCAATAGAAATATGGACGGATCATTGGGGAGTGAAGTATCCAGAATGACCTGTATTACATATCTCACCTGTCTCCAAAATGGCGCCAGGACCAGACAGGACCAAAAGATATGGAATAGAGAGGCATGTGGAAGGGAGCACCTCCAACAGAGATCCAGTATTTCAGGATTCATGGCGTGCAATACTGCAGGTGTATGATACAAAAACATTAAAGTTTTGATTTGATTCTCTTTATATGTAATGGACGAAGAGCTTGTATGCGCCCTTCGCCAGATAGTCCGCCAGGTCTCCGGGGAGAGCTCCCTCTGTAGCCATTCCTCCCACTTCAGCATATAGGGATGTTTAAATCCTGCAGGGAAATCAGAAGATAATAATATCTGATAAATGTCAGATATAAGGCCTTTGGAGGAAGGGCTATGTGTACAGAGATGTTAAAATAAGGTAAGAGGTGGGACCGCTAGCGATTCCAGGATTCTCTTACAATAATGAACTATTCTGAGAAATTGGAATTTTAAGGCATGGGATAGTGAGAATTTAGCCTGTAGCTCTTCAAAGGAGAGGATCTTCCCTGAGAGCCAGTGGCGTAGCTACCGGGGGGGCAGGGGGGGGCGACGGCTCCGGGCCCAGTGACTCAGGGGGGGCCCCAGCAAGGATGACCTTGCCTTCTATCAGGCGAATACAAGTGAGCGCTTCCATTATGGAAGCGCTCACTTGTATTTAGGGACCCCCATCAGACCTCAGATCAGCCCACCCAGCCACATAGGATTAAAATAAAAAACTTTACTTACCTGTTCTGCGCTGCGGCTGCCCTCCGGTCCGCGCTCTGCTCTCTTCCCTGGCGGCGCGCACTATGACCTGACGCTGCACGCAGCGTCAGGTCATAGTGTGCGCGGGCCAGGGAAGAGAGCGGAGCGCGGACCGGAGGGCAGCCGCAGCGCAGAACAGGTAAGTAAAGTTTTTTATTTTAATCCTATGTGGCTGGGTGGGCTGATCTGAGGTCTGATAGGGGCACAGTAGGCTGATATGAGGTCTGATGGGGGCACAGTCTGCTGATATGAGGTCTGATGGGGGCACAGTCTGCTGATCTGAGGTCTGATGGGGGCACAATACGCTGATCTGAGGTCTGATAGGGGCACAGTAGGCTGATATGAGGTCTGATAGGGGCACAGTAGGCTGATATGAGGTCTGATGGGGGCACAATATGCTGATCTGAGGTCTGATAGAGGCACAGTAGGCTGATATGAGGTCTGATGGGGGCACAGTCTGCTGATATGAGGTCTGATGGGGGCACAGTCTGCTGATATGAGGTCTGATGGGGGCACAGTCTGCTGATCTGAGGTCTGATGGGGGCACAATACGCTGATCTGAGGTCTGATAGGGGCACAGTAGGCTGATATGAGGTCTGATGGGGGCACAGTCTGCTGATATGAGGTCTGATGGGGGCACAATACGCTGATCTGAGGTCTGATAGGGGCACAGTAGGCTGATATGAGGTCTGATGGGGGCACAGTCTGCTGATATGAGGTCTGATGGGGGCACAATACGCTGATCTGAGGTCTGATGGGAGCACATTAAGCTGATCTGAGGTCTGATAGGGGCACAGTAGGCTGATATGAGGTCTGATGGGGGCACAGTCTGCTGATATGAGGTCTGATGGGGGCACAATATGCTGATCTGAGGTCTGATAGAGGCACAGTAGGCTGATATGAGGTCTGATGGGGGCACAGTCTGCTGATATGAGGTCTGATGGGGGCACAGTCTGCTGATCTGAGGTCTGATTGTGGCACAATACGCTGATCTGAGGTCTGATAGGGGCACAGTAGGCTGATATGAGGTCTGATGGGGGCACAGTCTGCTGATATGAGGTCTGA
Source organism: Rhinella marina (assembly GCA_900303285.1). NCBI lineage: Eukaryota > Metazoa > Chordata > Amphibia > Anura > Bufonidae > Rhinella > Rhinella marina. Next base: position 67,379 of record ONZH01014879.1, on the reverse strand, counting down.
TGGGGGCACAATACGCTGATGTGAGGTCTGATGGGGGCACAGTAGGCTGATGTGAGGTCTGATGGGGCACAATACGCTGATCTGAGGTCTGATGGGGCACAGTAGGCTGATGTGAGGTCTGATGGGGGCATATTCTGCTGATCTGAGGTCTGATGGGGCACAATACGCTGATCTGAGGTCTGGTGGGGCACAATACACTGATCTGAGGTCTGATGGGGGGCACATTCTGATGATCTGAGGTCTGATGGGGGCAGGGGACTGTTAGTTTAGTGATGTAAAAACTGTGGACAGGTTTCCTTTAACATAGGAGTCCTCTTGTTTTTTACTCCTATTACTCCTATATTTCACTGCATTATGTGGTAGAGTATTTAGAGTAGGGTATGTAGAAAGTATATTGTACTGTACTTAACAGCATAGATGATCTAGCAGTTTATATAGTAATCTTTCTAATACAATATTATAACCACAACTAGTAGTATGTGCCTGTGAAGTTGGAAACGTGCGTTTGGGAAGCCAAGTGGGGGGCCCACTCAAGTATGTTTCGCCCCCCCTGTGCTGAACCTCTAGCTACGCCTCTGCTGAGAGCTGATCCTTCAGGTCGACAAGGTGGTACAACCCCACTGCCGACCACGGTCTGACCATGTCCGCCCCAAAACTGCCCGGAAGATGGGGAGTGAAGAGGAATAGAGAGAGAGAGGATTGGAGTGTGGCTAAATTATATCTTATTCTGGCCTTGTACCAGATCTCCCTAGTGAATCCCATAGGGTTAAGCAGGTTAGAGATAGGGACTGGAGAAGGTGGGCCCCAAATTAAGGTCCACAGGTGAGTCGGTGCCAGCCACAGCCTTTAGAATGTGATTTCTGAATTACAAACAGTCATTTATATACTGAGATTTATTACTAACATAAGTGTTCAAGTGTACCTGTCATTTCAGGTAATTTTTCAGGATTTCATATTTATTAGTTGTTTTCCCCTCTGCAGGGCGTATCTCTACTTTTCAGCTCTCCCTGTACTAGTGGCTGGAGACTAATAAGTATCATGTACTGATGTGAATAAAACACTGGTGTCTGTGTCTCTCTAATTGTTTCTTGTTCTGCAGCTCACTCCTCCCTCTGCCCTCTATCAATTTCTGTGGGAACTTGTATTCTGATCCTTTAGTTGTCTGGCAGTCTGCCTCATCTCTCAAAATTGATTTTTTACACTTTAGAGTGAATGCTAGGGTCTTTTTACATGGCTGATGCTGGGTAGTAAAAGAGTGGCAAATGGCAATATACAAAAAAAGTATCTTTAGACGGCCCAATGCATAGTGATGGACGATTGCTATTCTAATCGTTCACCCCACCTCCCCCCATTTACTTTGCATAGTATCAGCTTACACAATGTGCTTCTAGCAGAAGGCATTTTTGTGTCACATCAAAGATGCAATCAACTGACAAACAAGAATTTGTCAAATTTCTCTGGTGATTTTCGACTACTTTACATGGGCCAATTATCAGCAATGAGTTTAACAACATTCTTTCCCAATAATTGGCCCCTTAAGTCATATAAAAGGCACCTTAGTTTAGGATGGGGAAGGATAGCTGATAAGTAGAAACAAGGGCATTTTTCTCTGATAAGATACACTGTATGGACAAAAGTATTGGGACACAGGTCTTAATCATTAAATGAAGGTATTTCATTCAGTCCCAATGTCACAGGTGTAATATCCAGCCCCTAGCCATGGAGTCTGTCTTTACAAATATCTGTGAAAGAACGTATCATTCTAATGAGCTCACTGAATTCCAGCGTTGTACTGTAATAAGATGCCACTGTTGCGACATATTACTTTGTGAAATTTCTTCCCTCCTAGATATTCCACAATCAACTGTAAATGGTATTACTACAAAGTGAAAGCATACATCAACACAGCCACAAAGTGACAGACCATATACATTCAGTGAGGGTACAGAGGGGAGGTAACCAGTTGGGGGTGTGTACCTGCACAGACACACTCTATTCAATCAGTGCTGCCATGTGCAGACTGTGCAGGTACACACTCCCAACTGGTTAACTCCCCTCTGTACTCTTACTGAAGGCTAATAGCAATTCAATTATAACTTCTGGTACAAAATCACAGTGAGATAAAGTGATTTAGGCACAGTGATAGTAAAAAGGTCACAGAGAGGCACAGAGCATTATTAATTATGTTAATGCTCCGTGTCTTTGCTGTGTGGAATGGGGCTTGACACTCTTTCACGCAGCGGATTCCATGCACGGCATCCACTTGTGTGAAAGAGCCCTACAACAGGCATGTCAGGAGTGATGAAAGGTCCTCTTTAAATGTTAAAAGATGTCAAAATTATTAATAAATAAAAATATGAAAAGTGTATTTGTGTATTTGTATTCAGTCCCCTGTACTCTGATACCCCCAAATAAAATCCATTGTGACCAATTGCCTTCAGAAGTCACCTAATTAGTAAATTGAGTCCACCTGTGTGTAATTTATTCTTAGTATAAGTACAGCTGTTTTGTGAAGACCTCAGAGGTTTGTTAGAGAACATTAGTGATCTTCAGTGCTATACAGAGGCATACAGTGGTTTTGCTGCTCATGCTGTAAGGTCCTGTGTTTGGGCATAGCATTTCAGACTGCAGACAGGGCTAGTACTTTTATTTACTCCCTTTGCAGATCAATGGGAGGGGAAATACAGTCTTTGTTGACACCCTCAGAGATTGTTGTTACACGCCCCCACAGCTGTCCAACTGCATGTAAACAAAGGGGCCAGAACAGACATTACATATATACTAGATGCATACACCAGACTTACACACTACTTAGAACACACCATTAGGAAGCATCGCACAGCTCCCAATGTGGCTTTAGTGGACATCACAAACAATAAAGTTGGGGCTACATAGTGATGTGTTGCATGACATGAAGATTGCAATGTTGTATTGTGACATCACATTAAATGTTTGTCTCTGGAGTCACAATATGATATATGACTTGCTCCAATGTGACCTATGCAAAAATCGCTATTGAATTTTGGGATACAGGTTGCAAATGACTTTGCCATCATAGACTACACTGCAGGTCACACATCACTGTGACTGTTTTGTGAATTGCCATTTTTAATAGCCAAACCACAGCTCTAAAATAAATTGCACATGTTTTTGGTCAAATGGCTTTTCTGCAATTTAATGTCTCATGACATAGTTTGCTGTGGAGCCCCAGCCTTCAAGGAGTATTGCAGTTATGTAAACTTAGCCCCTATCCACAGGATAGAGGATAACTATTAGATCAGTGGGGTCCTACTAATGGGACACTTACCGATCATGAGAATTGGGACCCCCCCAAATCAAGAGAGCAGCCAGTAAGGCATGTGTATAGCCACTGTATTCATTTCTACGGAGTTATCTCCAGAACTCCCATAGAAATAAATGGAGCGGCTGTATGCATGCTGGCCCCACTGTTCTGTTCATTTCAAGGGGCTCCACGTGGTACAGGGTCACTGTTCTCATGATTGTTGGGGGTCCCAGAGGTAGGACCCCACTGATCTAATAGTTATCCACCATCCATGTTTTTATGTTTAACATATTTTTAAAGAATTTTTAATGATGTTATTTTTAATTTCTCATGTCCTTATGTATAGTTAAACAATATAAAATCTTGCAGTTTGCTGGCCACTAAACCTAATAATAGGCGCCACTTCTTGGTCTGAAGAGATCACTTTACTGCAGTTTCCTGCTTATGTGTCATTCTAATCCTGCCTGTAATGATATCACCTCTGTGCATAGATAAGACAGAATACACCATTCATAACAGGTGATTGTCAAAGCGAATCTGTCCTTTCCTTGTACAATGACCACTGAACAGGTCATAAAGCATGTCTAGAAAACTCTCTCATAGAAGTCAATGTAGCTGCCATAAAGCAATTCTGCTTCCCCCTTCTCAAATATGGTCCTCTTCTCTACTTTCCTCGCAAACTGTTTCCCATGGTATCTCCTCCTTTCTAACATGCTGCTCCCCATTGCAATCCCCTCTTTTACTAATGATTCTTATGGTTCAGGTGACCGTCCCTAGTTTATTCCTGCCTAATATGTTTGTGTATATAAATTTAAAACAAATAAACAAATAATATATAGATGCACACACACAAAGTCACATTCTTATGAACACCAGATGATCAATGCTACAGATAATCAATTGGGTTCAAGTCTGGGGAATTATGGGGCTAGGATAGTACTTGGAAGTCTTGTTTGTGCTCTCATTCGGACATTTCTAGACATATGACATGTTGCATTGTCTTGCTGGAAGATCCCACCCGCCCCAGGAAAGAAAATCAGCATGTATGGGTGTACGTGATCTGCAAGGATGGATTCATACCCAAGTCAATTGAGAGTGCCTTCCACATGGATGAGTCAGCCCAGAGAATGCCACAAAAACATTCCACAGACCATACGCTGCCACCACCGGCTTGTGTTCTTTCAGCAATGGTTGCAAGATGTTTGTTTTCTGATGTTTCTCACTTGACACACCAACGTCCATCCTTTCCATGAAGCAGAAAACATGACTCATTGAAGAACGCAACCCTTTGGCAATCAGCGGAGATCCAATTCTGATAATGCTGCTAAATTTGAAGTTTTTTGCCAAAGTAACTTTGTTAAAAGAGGTGCAGTGATGATCCGTCTTTCAAGCCCCATCCGTAGTAGGGTTCACTGAACTGTTGTTTTAGACTAACATCTGGTGGCCCCCTGGTTCATTTTGGTGTTGAACTTCTCCACTGTAGTATGCTGATCTACCCTCGCACACCTTCCTGTCTAAAGTTCACCACTCAAATCAATGGCACATGATGGTCTGCAGTTTTGAAGTCGCTTATTGTGTTAGAAGTTTTTGGGGTTTTTTTAAACTGATTGGTTCTTACCCCTTTAATTAATATATTACCTTTTATATTCTTTGTAATGTAGTGAGTTAGGGATTGTTAGTTAACATATACAAAGCCATTGCTGTGTGTCAGATGGCCACAAGGCCACATTCCAGAGTGCTTAACTCACAGAACATGGGTACTGCATACTGGACATCCTTAGAAGGAAGGCTGGAAGGTCTAAACCTTTGTCAACAAAGATAAAGAACTCAGCTGCAAAGAGAACATCATCCAAGTAGAATACCGTAGGTTACTATATGTCTCGTATTACCATTGGGCGGCAGCCATGTGCTATGTTGGTTGAATGGCGATGGGAGTTCTCTCATTGTGTTGCAGACCAGGTGATTGATTGTTATTTACCTTTACTAATCTGTATGTGATTTGTTTGTTTTAGATTGTTTAATCACATTTAGTAAATATAGTTATTCACTTAGCCCGTTTAAGTTTATTCTATTCTCGAATCTTTGAATTGACTTAAAACACTTATTCACAATGGTGCCATTTGTCCACTCACAACAGCAGCAGGCGAACAGTTCACAAACTGTGCACTTTCAGAAATACTACCACCCTTGGCCGTAAAGCCAATAATCATCACTTTTTGCAACGTTGATAAATTGCCCCTTTTAGCCATGACAGCAATGAGGGATATGTGTGTAGCCTACAGCAAACCTTATCTACCCACCAAACCAGCTCAAAGCATGTGTATGAGCTTACAAGCTCATATAAGAGCTTGCGTATAAGAATGCTTACAAACAGACACTTATCCATCTTGCAATATCATATCAGGGAGGCGTCTGAAAAACAAGGAATCCTGAGCCCTGATCCAACATCATCAAGTATGTCTGGGACAAAAGGATTAGAGCAAGCCTAAATCCATAGAGCTGTGGTTCGTTCTCCAAGATGTTTGGAACATTCTCCATGCTGAGATGCTTCAAATACTGTGCAAGTGTACATAGAAGAATTGACGCTGTCTTGAAGACAAATGGAGGTAACACCAAATGCTGATTTGATTTAGATTTCTCTATTGTTTATTCACTTTGCATTTTGTTAATTGATAAAAATAAACTATTAACACTTTTATTTTTGTAAGCATTCTTACTGTGCAACATTTTCTCACACCTGCCTAAAACGTTTGCACAATACTATATATATATATATATATATATATATATATATATATATATATACTGTGCATGAGTACATTGTACACTGTTTAAAAATCAGATCCTAGCTGGATGTTACTTAACAATTATAGAATTGATTGAATTTCAAATTTTTAAGAGAGATGGCTGGTCTGTAATTAGAGACAGGAAGTCTATTATAATCCATGATTTGCAAAACAGAAGAGAAAGCATTAATACTATACTGAGAAAAATGAGATGCGTAATTGAATGAAACATTTACATTTCCAAGGGCTTCTTCTGTCTCTACACAGAATATTACAATGCAATATTTACTATTCACATCTCTGATCTAATCAGCTCTGCAAATACAAGCATGTCTGATCTTAAACCAGCTGCCAGTACATAGGTCGACATAGGGCTCAATAGATGTGAATATTATTAGCTTTTGTGTTATTTTCTCATCATGTTACAGGGATGTAAAGCATTCATGTCTTGAGGGCATGTCCTGTGTGCTTTACTACAACATTTTGTATAATATGGATAAAAAAAAACAAAGCCACAGTTTCAGATTTGCTTGATATCAATTCTACATGACTTAAGTTACAAATCAGGTTTAACCATGACTATGGTATGATGGAATAAAGCCAACCATTGACATGAGATAATAATTGCTGCATTGGGGCTGAACAGTTGTCTGGCTGCATTGGGGCTGAACAGTTGTCTGTGGTATGGTTTGTATGAACGGTCCCACCAGCAACAGGAGAGACTAAGCCTACCAGGAATCAGTTTTTATGGCCAAAACTTTCTAACCAGACTGCCATCCCACCTACACTGCCTGTACCTACATACAGAACAGTAATGCCACTACCCACCCCATTTGCAATGAGTGCCTACACCCACCACCAGTACAATTTATGTCACTACCCCATCACAATTATGGTCACCACCCACCCTCCATACAGTTACTACAGCAACAAGAAATCTACATTCTATCAATCTACAAATGTCTGATCCGTCGAACACTGGGACCCCATAAATATCCAAATGTAAGCATGTGAATGGCTATCCCCATTGTCGTCAATGAGGAGTGATGGAGACAGGTTTCCATCACTCACCATTCATTCAAATAATAATAAAAGTTAATATCAATGGACATGGGCATACACGTATGTGGGCATTCACCTATGTGGCTTTATTCTCATACTCTGGATGGCATAATGACTAGCTAATGGACTATTTCCAGATGGCAGTGGGCTACAAATACATATATACACACACATTCAATTAAATTGCTGTTTTATGAAAAATCACTTAGCCTAGTGATAGCCTAGGAGGAGAATTCGTTCATACTTGAAAACATAATATCAGCATTTTTAACATTTTGTTACTTACTGCAGTGTTTGTCAGCTTTTGCCAGTTGGGTCTCAGGTAGAACAGGATACCTCTCCATGCTCCAGGCAGCGTGACACCTCTGATCAGGAGTATAAAAAGGACCACATAGGGAAAAGTCGCTGTCACCCATACTACCTGGAAGGCAAAGCTCTGGGTGTGACTGTAGAACTGACATTTTACAGGACCATTTCTCTTTCGTTCACACTCTTCACAGTAGTTTTTTTCTATGACACAAACATCAAGACATCTTTTCAGTTCTCAACTGGTAGCTCACTGCCTACCTATCACAAACTTTAGACTTAGCTTCTGAGTCAGGCAACAATATATAGTCTCCTTAAACTTCCTTAACGCAATGTTTTGTTTGTGTCTTTTTTATTTTATTTTTTTTATTGTTAATAAATGCATGTACTTTTTGTACCCTAATAAGGCTGCCATTACAGTGTCCACAGGGGTTTTCACACAGCTTTGCCAAACTCCTGAATAACAAATCTGTCTGGCTGTGCACCGATTAGAGATGAACACATTCAATTGTAAACAATTTGGATTTTACCTGAATTTTCTAGCAATCTCGCTAGCTCCAACTTGTGGACCTGAATCCCTTTGAGTCAAAATCCAACTTTTAACAAGTCTTTGGATTTGACAAGGTAATACGGCCAAGCCAAATTTCCATCCTTAGACAGCTGTTTCGGGTGCTTGCCCCTCGTCAGAGTAGGACTCTGGCTGACTCAGTGTGAGGTCTTGGAAGCAGCTTAGGTAGGGTGCTGTATCTCCTTAAAGAGACCAGTCCTGTATTGAGACTTACTGGAAGTACTTCTTGGTATGGAGCCTTATTGGTGATGCTCCATGGGAAAAGAATATATAAAGATGTAACCTGTCCTGCTGCTCTGTTTGAATTTTTAGTGGATGTCAATAAAACTCATTTTTTAACCAGAGATTGTCTTGGTGCTGGAAATCATTTTTTTATGCAAAGCGTTATATCCCAAGGAAGAGAACAATCTTGCTAGTGCCACCTTGTGAAAGCAGATCCCTATAAGTCCAAATATGAATTTTTATTTGAATTTTGTAAAAAAGTTCGAGTAGCATCTAAATCCGGATTTTTGGTGATTTGGGTTTATTTTGGGGTGAGGTCAAGAGAGAAAGTGAGACAATTTCTTAAGAGACCTCACAGTGTCACACTCAACATTTGTGAAAACTGTAATGGCAGCATTTATTGGTTGTCATCCACATTGCCCAGAAACTAGTGTAAGTCAGAAAAGGGCTGCATACTAAAATGCATAACACAGTGGTACAAAAGATTTAATCACAGATGGTTTGTAGAGGTAAAAGACCCTACTTACCTTTCCAGATGTTTTCACTCCCTTCCACAAACTGAAGTAAACTATAGTAAAGATTAAAAAAAGACAAAGAAGGAGCTCCCATCGCAACCCTCCAACATATTCTAAACCATCTGCTTCATGTATGCCCAGTACATGCCTCCTGCAATAATGAAATGATATACAATCCAGTCACATAAAATTACACATTGTCTTTTTTATGTAACAGAACTATACTGTAGGTATATTTCTCAGTATAGCACATAGCTAAGAGGTTATCCTAACAAATTACATTTTATCATCTATCCACTGGATAGGTAATACATTTAAGATGGCTAGCTGTACCACCATTTGGACCTATATTAATTACTAGAACGAGGGTTCCGATCCCCCCGTTAGTCCTCACTGCATGACTGCATTGAGGGTGGAATTTGAATGGAGTAGCAATCAAGCAGGGTCAAGTCCTCTAGTGCAATCGTTCTCAACTAGCAGCCTATGGCCTCTGGATAGAGATACAGTTGAACGCTATGGCTGGGCATGAGAGCCGATGTATCTCTGCTCCACCGTTTACTCTCATAGGCTACAGGCACTAGACCCGAAGCCTATCAGAGGCTGGAGCAAAGTTCGCAACACAGGCTGGAAGTTCACGACACAGGCCTGTGTCCTGCACTGCATTGTAGACAGCGGCACAGAGGTGAGTATTTGTGTTTGTTATTTTTGTTGGGCACCTTGGGGTAGCACAATTGAGCCACTATAAGTAAGGGGGGGGTAATTATTATACCTGGGACAGCACTACTGTTACACTGCTGGAGTGGGTTCATTATTATAACTGGCAATAATTATAACTATGAATTAAAAATAACTAATTATAGGCAAACCTTATTACTAGTGGGGGACTATGAAGAACATGAGTTATGGGCACTAAGGACATGGGCGTTATTACTTCTTGGGCACAATGGGAACATTACTATTATTAGGGGAACTAGTAATACTAAGAGCACTTTGGGGGAGACTTATTACTATTGGTTACTATTGGTGGGACATTTGGTAGCACTATTACTGTAGGGGCACCATGTCACTGTATCAGATTAGCACAATTATTTTTGTGGAACACTATGCTTACGGCACTATTACTGTCACAGGCGCTATTAGCAATTATTTGAGAACATTGTGTTGCAATAATTATTGGAAGGGCACTATTTTTGTTAATAATATTTTCAGGGAACTACGTATATGCCGGCGTATAAGACGACTGGGCGTATAAGACGACCCCCAACTTCTGCCCTAAAAATATAGAATTTGGTATATACTCACTGTATAAGACTACCCCTCTCCCAAATGAAAAAAAGTCTGCTTTGATTTCAACATGTTAATTTTAATTCAAATGCATATGACATGCAGGTACTGTATATAGCAGCAAAACTGTCACTTATAAACATAAGGTTGTTTCAAACATGTACGGTTAAAGCTAAAACTTTGCAAAACAAACAGAGAGCAAGTGCCTGGTGATCATAACTGTAAGCGCGATATTGTAACAGGTCTTGTGCATGACAGTTTCCCTTTAAAAGCCTTCAAAATCCTCCTTGCAGTATAGCTTTGGGGAGCACAGTGGGCACACTATTGGAGGTGGCAGGATGTTATGTTCAGAAGGTTGGGAAGATGATGGAAAAGTCAGAAACAAAGATGTCTGTGTGGCAAAATCTGCTGGGACAAGATATGGCTGAAAAAGTGATCATGGTGGTCTCGTCCGAATGGAAAAGACAAGAAAAGAGAACATGTCAATGGATGTAATAGATACTGTATTATTAGCTCGATAAGATGCACTTTTCTCCCAAAAAGCAGGGGGGAAATGGCAGTGTATCTTATGGAGCAAATATTAATGACTGCTTCCCATATGGAAGCAGGTATTAGTATGCAGGAGGGGCGGAGAGTGGTGGGTATAGCACTGTGCTGGCTGTACTCACTGCTCTCTGGTCTTCTTCCAGGCACTGAACTGCACGTGTCCTGACTGTGTACAGTGTCAGTACCTAGTGCATGTAGGTGCACAATGTGACTTGACACTGTATGATGTCAGGTCACAGTGCAGCGCAAGGCCTGAAAAAGACCAGGGAGCAGGAGAGTGTCAGCGCAGTCCGGAGTAGGAGACGTAGCTGTTTTTTTTTATGGAGCTTGGGGGTCTGTTCTGAGGAGGAACTGGGGTATGATGTGGGTCTGATCTATTAGCTTGGGGGTCTGATCTGTGGTCCGAGGAGCAATAGGGGTCTGATCTGAGGAGGAATGGAGGTCTGATGGACTGTTAGGGTTCTGATCTGAGGTCTGAGGAGGAATTTTAATTTTTTTTTCTTATTTTCTTCCTCTATATCCTAGGTGTGTCTTATGGTCCAGTGCATCGTGAGACAGGTTAATTTTACCCTACTGATGACCGTGTTGCTGCAATAGTAATCCTGCTACCCACAGAACTCTAATCATGGCTCCTAATGTGGTGTCTATTTTGAAACGAAGATTATATTGTACAGGGTGGGCCATTTATATGGATACACCCAAATAAAATGAGAATGGTTGGTGATATTAACTTCCTGTTTGTGGCACATTAGTATATGGGAGGGGGGAAACTTTTCAAGATGGGTGGTGACCATGGCAGCAATTTTGAAGTCGGACATTTTGGATCCAACTTTAGTTTTTTCAATGGGAAGAGGGTCATGTGACACATCAAAATTTTACTATTTTAACTATTTTACTAATTTTAACTATTTTATTTAGGTGTATCCATATAAATGGCCCACCCTGTATTCTGTGCCATTTTTGTTTTTTCAAATCTGAAGCATCTTTAACAGCCCATTTTGTAAAAGGAGTTTAAAAGACAACAGCAGAAAAGCTGTTTTCTGTTCATCTTGCCTCCCAAATATAGGAATAAAATGCAATCAAGAAGTCCCAAAATGGTACAAATGAAAACTACAAGTTATTTTGCAATAAACAAGCCCTGATAGTCGTTGGAAAAGTAAAAATGTTATGGCTCTTGGAATGCAGCAGTAAAAAAAAATATTTTGCAAAAATGTTTTTATTGTTGAAAAGGTAGCAAAACATAAGCCTCAGATCAGAAACCATCAGATCTCAGATCAGACAAACACCAAACCTCACTTGCTCTGGACAGCACTGCCACTCTGCAAATCCAGGACTCACTGCTCCCTGGTCTTCTTCTATCCTGTGCTGCACAGTGACCTGACATCGCACAGTGCTAGGTCATAGTGCGCGCCTAAAGTGCGCTATTTCCTGACACTGTATGCAGTCAGGACACAGTGCAGAGCGGAGCCCGGATGAAGACCAGGAAGGGTCGAGTACAACCATGTAGTGCTTCTCTCACTTCTCCCTTTGCCTTCTGCATACTAATGACTGCTTCCATAATGGAAACAGTCATTAGCATTCGGACTATAAGATGCAGTTACATTTCCCACCCACTTTTAGGGCAGAAAAGTGAGTCTTATAATCCAAAAAAACACAGTATATTTAATTGTATACCAAAATGGTTACTACAAAAAGTACAACTTATTCTACCAAATACAAGTCTCATACAGTTACAATGAGAAAACAAAAGTTATGTCACAAAATCAGCTTATTCCCTGTTCACAGGATAGGGAATAAGCATCTGATCATTGGGGGCCCAACTGCTGGGACCCACAATGATCACGAGAATGGTATGTATGAATGATCTTCAGCTCCATTCATACAGGCACATGGGAGCGCTGTTCTCAGGATATGTGGGGGCCCCAGCAGTTGGCCCCCCTTCAATCAGATGGCTAAACTTAGTTATGTCACTAAGACAGCATGGTGGCTTAGTGGTTAGCACTGGTGCCTTGCAGCAATCTAACCAAGGACATCATCTGCATGGAGTATATTCTCCGTGTTTGCAGGGTCAGCAATCTAGCATGGTCAAAACTGCTGACAGATTCCCTTTAAGGCAGTTATTCGTCAACTATGTTTACGGTAAATTCAAAAAATACAAATTCAAAAAAACAACAAAAAAGTGAATATTTTGAGGAGGATTTTTCAGTGTGACTTTAAGGCCCCTTTCATATGCTGAGGTTTTGACATGGACGTCTACATGGATTCTGGGCCCAAATCAATTTTAAATAAAATTATAATCTACATCCTATGCATGTGCCATGAAAAATTTCTTATTAGCTGAGCTGCAGAAAACAATCCTACACAAAAATGGGTTACATGCGAAATTACTTATTTTTTTTAGAGATCACGGGGTTAATCCTTATGCAGATCTGCTGTACATTTGCTGCCAAACCGCTGCAAAAATTTGCGTGTAAGACTCAGATTTTTGCCACACTTCTTGAAGTAAAATATGTGTACACAATATTCAGACCCCTAGGGGGTTACAGGGTGTCTGCAACAAATTTATACCCATGAAACTGGCTGACCTGTTATGTGTCCGCTGCTGAGAAAAATGAAGTTTTAATATATGCAAATGAGCCTCTAGGAGCAACGGGGGCGTTGCTTTTAATCCTAATGTACTGCACCTGTGTCAGATGCTGAAGTGCCCAGCAAAGTGTGAGACTTTAGTAGAAGTCAGGGCCAGGTGTGATCACATTTACACTGCCTGGCCTTGTAAATCAAAGTGTAGAGAGTGTGGAAGTTACAGAGAGAAATTATCATCTAGGTGTAATGGTAACACTCTCGTTCATCCTAAAGGCTCATTTACATATATTACAACTTCTCTTTTATCAGCAAGGCATGCACACATGAACATGGGACCAACACAGATGCCTTCAGCTGCACATGTAACAGGTCAGCCAGTTTCATCTGTACAAATCTGCTGACAGATGCCTTTTAAGCTTATCATACATATAATCAAAGCTGGCTGAAAGTGCTGATTGACAGGATTGGACAAAAATCTAATGTGTGGGGAAACCAAACATTTTCTGCAGGGTAGGCGTCTTGGGAAAGAAGGGACAGTCTTGTTGGATTTTAACAAGACTGCTCATTTGTGTTGCCACTTAAACTTATAGAAAAGACTTATAGAAAAGTCTGTGTGTAAACCCTGCCTAATATTTACAAACCTGTGACAAACAGTTATATGCAGTACTTTTGGATTATGTTGAGCTTTGAGCAATGTTTAATATGTGGATGCGTTGCTGTGTGATTAATATTTAGGGTACGACCACACGGCACAGTCATGTCTCAGCTGTGATGTGCTTGCACTGCAATTGCAACCGTACAAGCCACAGCGGGCTCTAATTAGATCCGCTCTGTTTAGTCTGACTGCATTGTTAACGGCCGCATGGCACCCGCAAAGCCATTAACAAAGCAGAACAACTAAACAGTGCTTCCTAATTAGTTTAATTAGAAGCCGCTGTAGCTTGTATTGCCAGCCAGTACTCAACCACAGTGCAGGCGCTACCGCGACTTGACAGCCCTGTGTGGTTGTACCCTTAATATAGTTATTAATTAGGTCACACCAATGACATTTGTGGATGGGTTTGTTTCAATGCAAATTACATATGTATTAATTAGTAACTGGGATCCCCAACTTCCTAGCCACATTTTCATTGTGTACTATTTTCCAGTGGTATATCCTGACAGCCTTGCTGTAAAGATTCAATAATTCAATCAGACACATCAATATTGTAACCTCCAAAAACCTACTCTATACATTGAACTGTTCTAGATAGATAGATAGATAGATAGATAGATAGATAGATAGATAGATAGAGAATTTCAGTGTTTTTGAATATGTAATCAATCGTGAATTAAATGTGACTCTAAGTCTAAACTATACAAAAAATATACAATCTAGACCATCTAATTTAAATCCACTTACATGCACTTACGTATAAAACTCTTCAGCAGGGGATTTGGAGTAATTAGTCCAAGTGATGTTGCTCAACCCAAAGTAATTAGTACAGTTTTTTGTATTCCAAGGGTTGTCACAACTTGTCCATGGCAAAGTTGAAGAAAAAGAGGAGTAGAAATAATACAACGCCCAGGCTATTATAGTATTATAGTAGAAAGATACGTACAATCCAATGATGCATATAGCGAACCCAATGCCTAGAAAAAAGAAGCACTGGTTATAATATTGTTATCTTTGTGTTAGACACGTGAAGAAACAACAAGTTCATCAGAGACAGTCCCTTTTAGAATGTAGATCCCTGGTTAATCAACTGATCACCCTCAGTCCCACTCCTGGCACCCTGACAAACAGTTGATTTTGCTGGGGAAAGCCACAGCGAGTGGATGCTGCAATGGAAATGTAGCATTAGGCCTCATGCGCACAACTGTATTTTGGGTCCAGATACGATACTTATTTTTTGCAGATCACACATGGGCTCATTAATTTCCATGGGGCCATAAAAATGTGAATAGCACCCAGATGTCATCTGTGTACTATCCTCATCTGTGCTACCATTCCACATATGTGCATAAGACTAGGCAATTCTATAACAGGGACTGAGAAAAGTGCGGGATGCACACAGCAGATCCACAATTTGTGGACTGCAAAACGGCAATGGTGGTGTGCATTAGGCCATATATGGTGGCCATTCAGATGGCTCTGTGGCAACTATGCAACTTAGCAAACTAAACTTTTTTGTAGGACACTACTGCAATAGTTTGCAAATAAATCAGACTAATGGTTGTTGCAAATAATAGAAAGTACAATCTATTTTTTGGCATTTGCCTCTAAAATAGGTATTATATTAGCATATCCAAAAATGACTAGTCCAGCATGAATAAAACTTCTCCTTTATTGATACGTACTATTTAACATGATTTGATATGTATCAATAAAAGAGACATTTAATTCATGATGGACTATTCATTTTTTGGATATGCAAGTACGTTGAAGCAGGATGGTGTCCGTGCATGGATTGACTGCTGGATCTGGAGTCCAGAACCGGTGAGCAGGGTTTTGCCTTTGTTTATGGAAAATTATGTTAGCGAACATAAACTTAAAAGTTTTCCTCTGTATCATAGAGACCTTCTGCTTGCAGTCTTCTGTATAAATGTATGATTACATGAGCCAGTACAACAAGTATACTAAGTAGCTAAATATTACCTTTAAAGATAGGGCAAATACGTTTCCAAATGGAGATAGCGCCTGTTCTATGGAACTGTCCTAAAGCCAACTCCATGAAGAAGAGAGGGACACCACCAAATAGGGCCATAATGGTATACGGAATCAGGAATGCTCCTAAAATAATAGATAATACAGTGTCAACATCACCATAACACAGATTTTTTTAATACAAAGTTTGTTTTTTATGTCTGGAAAAAGCATGTATTAGAAAAATTAGAATTAATTAGATTTTCAAACATTAAAAGATGTTAAAGGGGTATTCCCATCTTAGACAATGGGGGGAATATAGCTAGGATATGCCCCCATTGTCTGATAGGTGCGGGTCCCACCGCTGGGACCTGCACCTATATTGAGAACAGAGCGGGGAGCGATACGCCTGGAGGACCCCAGGTTTCCCACCACTAGGCGCAGCTCCCCGCTTCTCCCATAGAAATGAATGGGAGCGCACCACCCCAGACCTACCAAGTTCTCACCATCAGTGACTGATAAGAGAGCATATGTTTATGGAGTAACCAAATACACCCCTTACCATGAGCTGTATCTTATCATGAATGGGCAGAGAGATCCTCTCAGATTCCCATAGTTATACCAAGTTGTATATTGAAAAAGATAAACTAAACTTTCTGTTGGTTTAAATGGGTAATAATAAAATTTCTTCACTTCATTTCCCTTCTCTTTACACCTTTTATTATCTACGTTACCATAGTAACGTCTATATATATAGTAAAGTCTATATATCTTTTTTTAGATTTTTCAAATTAAAAAATGGTAGTGTAGAGTATGTTCACACAGCAAGTTTTGACAGTTTCAAAATCCGCTGTGTATTCTGTGGCAGAAACCTCCACTGTTTCTATCTCTTTTTTTTTATTTTAGTGCCACGGACCTGATCGTAATTTAGACCCGCTGAATGGAACTAAACCATAAGTAGACTCCTGCCATAGTTTCAGCACAAAATCCACTATAAAATATGGCAAAAATACGTTGTGTGAACATGACCTTATATATTTAATATAATAATATATGAAAAATACATGAGTCACAGTAATAGCTGTCCACATCTAAATTTTTAAACAATAAAACGCAGCCATATACAGTCATGGCCAAAAGTTTTGAGAATGACACAAATATTATATTTTCACATGATCTGCTGCCCTCTGGTTTTTATGTGTGTTTGTCAGATGTTTTTATCACATACAGAAATATAATTGCAATCATATTATGAGTAACAAAAGTTTATATTGACAGTTAGAATGAGTTAATGCAGCAAGTCAATATTTGCAGTGTTGACCCTTCTTCTTCAGGACCTCTGCAATTCTCCCTGGCATGCTCTCAATCAACTTCTGGACCAAATCCTGACTGATAGCAGTACATTCTTGCACATCAATGCTTACATTTTGTCAGAATTTGTAGGTTTTTGTTTGTCCACCCGTCTCTTGATGATTGACCACAAGTTCTCAATGGGATTAAGATCTGGGGAGTTTCCAGGCCATGGACCCCAAATCTCTATGTTTTGTTCCCTGAGCCATTTAGTTATCACCTTTGCTTTATGGCAAGGTGCTCCATCATGCTGGAAAAGGCATTGTTGATCGCCAAACTGCTCTTGGACGGTTGGGAGAAGTTGCTCTCGGAGGACATTCTGGTACCATTCTTTATTCATGGCTGTGTTTTTAGGCAAGACTGTGAGAGAGCCGATTCCCTTGGCTGAGAAGCAACCCCACACATGAATGGTTTCAGGATGCTTTACAGTTGGCATGAGACAAGACTGGTGGTAGCGCTCACCTCGTCTTCTCCGAATAAGCTGTTTTCCAGATGTCCCAAACAATTTGAAAAGGGGATTCATCAGAGAAAATGACTTTACCCCAGTCCTCAGCAGTCCACTCCCTGTACCTTTTCCAGAATATCAGAAGTGGCTTCTTTGCTGCCCTCCTTGAGACCAGGCCTTGCTCCAAGAGTCTCTGCCTCACAGTGCGTGCAGATGCACTCACACCTGCCTGGTGCCATTCCTGAGCAAGCTCTGCACTGCTGGTAGCCCGATCCCGCAGCTGAAACACTTTTAAGAGACGGTCCTGGCGCTTGCTGGTCTTTCTTGGGCGCCCTGGAGCCTTTTTGGCAACAATGGAACCTCTCTCCTTGAAGTTCTTGATGATGCGATAGATTGTTGACTGAGGTGCAATCTTTCTAGCTGCGATACTCTTCCCTGTTAGGCCATTTTTGTGCAGTGCAATGATGACTGCACGTGTTTCTTTAGAGATAACCATGGTTAACAGAAGAGAAACAATGATTCCAAGCACCAGCCAAGTGTCCAGTGGTGTCATTCTTACTTAATCATGATAGATTGATCTCCAGCCCTGTCCTCATCAACACCCACACCTGTGTTAATGGAGCAATCACTGAAACGATGTTAGCTGGTCCTTTTAAGGCAGGGCTGCAATGATGTTGAAATGTGTTTTGGGGGATAAAGTTCATTTTCTAGGCAAATATTGACTTTGCAAGTAATTGCTGTTAAGCTGATCACTCTTTATAACATTCCTGGAGTATATGCAAATTGCCATTATAAAAACTGAAGCAGTAGACTTTGTAAAAATTAATATTTGTATCATTCTCAAAACGTTTGGCCATGACTGTACATAGCTCATTAATAAAACCCATATTTATTTCTTAGCCTCCTAACTGGTTTGTGGGAAAAATAGCTAACTGGAGGAGGGAGGGCTGCTTTAGATGCTGCTACCTCCTGAATGGTAGCATCTAGAAAATGTAACTGGTCTTGTTTGAAAGAAGACATTCCAAGCTTTCAGAAAATATCAAAATGACAGCAATGTGTTCAGAAAAGAGGAATATATCACTGATAGAAAACGGGATGCTGTGAATGCAGCTGAAAGTGAAAGTAAAAACAGGTTTTACCTGCGATTATTCCCGAATTTATTTCTAACATTGATTTCTCCTCTGTTGCTTGGACTTTATCTGTCATTTTGTTCTTGTATAAAAGCCTGTCAGCTTTCAAACAACACCAGTTGCATGTTTCTAGCTGCTACCATTCAGGAGATAGCAGCATCTAAAGCACCCCTCCCCCTTCAGGTAGCGACTTTTCACACTGCTGGACTCGAGCAAAACAGTTAAGTGGTTAAATAAAGTTTATAATGCATTTCAAGTAAGGCTACTTTCACACCTGCAGCCGGCAGTTTTAGCTTGCAGCGTTTTTTGTCCAATTGATTCTCGTCATATTTGCCGGGTAGCGGCAGGATTATAGTCAATGATGTCCAGCGGGAAGGCAGTAGTATCCTGTAATGCCAGATCTAGAAAACTCCAGCAGGCTATTGTCTACTAGAACAGCCTGCCAAAGCTCTCTGCCACAGTGAAACTAGCCTAAAATAAATGACGATGATATTTATTTCACTAGGAACATACAGAATGTTTATTAAGAAATAGAGCTTTTATGATTGCTCATGTATTTTTGGAAATAAAATGAAATTCCCATCAAAGCCTTCTAGCAACAAATGGATTGATTCCCTAGGGTAAAACAACTTTAAAGTGAATTAAGTGCACAAGAAAACTGTGCGAAAAAATGTGCAAAAATTTGTGCTTCTGCCTGTGAGCCTTGTGTTAATATTTAATAGATTAGTTTACATAATTAAAGTAAGTAGTTATTAAAAACATAAGATTATGTGATATGATGATGATAACTTTGCATACTTAAAAAGCTTACATCTGGGATTACTTAACATGTGCCTAAGGGATAAAATAAATTTGATTCTTTTAAAGTGGGTTGCATAAAATGTGTATTAAAATGTGCAATGCTGTTTTTTAATTTGTGATTGATGAATGTGGGTCATGCTAGGTTTTTAAATATAACTTACAGGGTTTGTCCAGATTTTATTAACTGTTGGCCTATCCTTAGGATTGGCCATCACTAGCTAATTGTCAGGGGTCTGATACCTTGCTCAAGCTATTGTTGAACAGCTGATTGACGGGATGTCGGACCCCTGCTGGTTAGCAAGTGATGGCCTAACCTAAGGATATGCCATCACTTAATAAAAAGTGAACACAACCTAAAATGAAAAATATTCATAGCCAACAAAATCTAAGATAAAAAGGAGACATTTCATTAGTTAACCTGTTAAACAATGCTAAATATAAGTGTTCTAAACTTTTTTTTTTTTATTATTGTGTTTGTTTTCCTATTGGCCACTGGTTCCCTGCCCCACCATTCCCGACGCATAGATGTGATGATGTCATTGTGCCACCTGCGACATTCAGCAGGAGCCGTCCCACCAGAAGAGGCCAGGTCTACATCATTCCATTATGGGACCACACCGGGACAGGTGAGTACAGACTGCTCTCCCCTTTTCTCTCCATGTGCCCTAACCCTAATACTGGCCCTGACCCAAATACTGACCTTAATACTGATCCTAACCGTAGTATTGACCCCTAACCCTAATAGTGACCCCTAACACTGACCCTACTATTGGTTCTAACCCTAATACTGCCCCTAACTATAACACTGACCGTAACCCCAATACTACCCCTAATCCCAATACTGGCCCCTAACTCTAATACTGACCCTGATGATGTCACTGGGGCAAGGGAGAGCTGTTCATGAGGCAAAGTGAGACTGTAGCCTCAGGCGGAACTGTGCTAGGACTGCATAGCTTGCATTGGAAAATGGGAAAAAGCTTCTTTCTGCAGTGAAATTGGAAAAAAAGTAATAGTAATTCCAAGTTTTTTTGTTTTGGTTTTACGACATTCACTGTGTGCTAAAAATGATATGACAACCTTATTCTATGGGTCAGTACGATTATGGCAATAGCTAATTTATGTAGTTTTTATTAAGTTTTACTACTTGTAAAAAAATAAAAACCCTCAGATGCCACAATTTCTATTGACCTCAGCATCTGAGGTAGCCCCCTCCCTCTGTCTAACCCCTCAGATGCTGTAATCACTATTGACCACAATAGTTAAATATGATAAAATTCACTAGCAATTGGTGGGCATCCACATGATGTAACTTAGTTTTAGATGCACAAAATGGGTTAAGGGGATAAAGCTCATAACCTGATCATCCAACAAGTGTCAAACTTAGTCAATGGGCATGTTGTATGACATGCTAGTATTATACATCACTACATTTTGTAGTGATATAAACATCTTTACTATTTAACAACCCTTTTCGTACAGTAAAACAAGTAACATTACTGTATACACAAAATATTTTAAAAAATTAAATGATTTACTCGTGAACAAAGTGTGACCTGTGTTATTGTGTAAGCAAAGTAATCTGCACTTGTTTCTGGACCTCATTAACTATTGCGTTTTTTCAGTTCCACCAAGGTGTCTGTTGTTATGATGAGGAAAAATAGTTCTGTACGCATAAAAAATTACAGAAACTGCAATGGAGGCTCCTAACTAAGTTTTAACCCAGGTGTAGACAGAGCCTAAGTTTTAGCCACAACTTTAGAGAAGACAATGCAATCTATAAAATAACATAAATTAAGCACTTTTAAAGTCTGTGCATCTCTACAGGACATGTCACAGCATATCATATTTCATATTATATAATCGTCTACTATGAATATTAAACATTTTGCTATTATTTTCAGCCTCACATATTCTATATTTTACTGCATGCTATGGATGGTGGTTGTGGAACCACCATGCCAACCAACGGATTTACCTTTTGGTAAACCTAAGGGCGTTTTCCTGGCAGCTCCCTGGTTTTCACCCTTTAACCCATGTACAGGGATCTGGTCTTCACTGCAGGGAATGCACCAGGCTGCTACCTCTTGAAAGTAGTCTCTTTGTGGATGGCTGCTTACTCTTTGGGGTCAGAAACAACAGGCATCAGGCAAAACTCGTACTCAGCAACAGGCCGATGTCAGGCAGCCAGAATCTGGCAATCAGGCAGAGGTTAGTACACAGACAGACAAGCAAATTATAGCACCATTGCAAGATCTAGCAAGCTACTACAGCCTATTGCTAAGGCAAAGGGTTGGACCAACATCACAACATATATATAGCAGAACTGATTAGCACATTAGTCAAGCAGCTGCACACAGAGCAAAAGAGAATTAACCATTGTAGTACCGTAGGATGTTGTGAGGTTCAACGTACAATATCCCTAATACACATGCAGGAAATCAGTGCTCAGGACCTCTACTGGAGTTCCAGGCATCCATTCTCCACAACTATGCACTATGCTGACAGCCATGGTAGTATGACCTGCTTAAAAGTTCCTAAATATTAGTTTACATTGAGAACAATGTAGTATATTAATAGAATATATTAATACAAATGTTAAAATTTGTAGATAATCTAGATAATTTTACTTGCAAGAAGGGAAAAGGTCTCCTCTGGAAAAGAACCTTTCCTGTCCACTTTCCAGTGATGTCTGCAGGTCCTGGCTGTCAGTGCTCCTCTATGCCCTGTTACATGACTAGCCGGGATACCAGATGATGCATGTGCACTGCACACAAGTGCCTGACCAATCAGAGGATGGAGTGCCGTAATCTGACCTGCTGTTTTGCCACTTGAAATTATTAGTTCCTGCTGAAATCCTTATTTATACTTACTTATCATTTACTTCATGTTTGACATGAATTGTGTAACTACGCTTTTTGTGACCATCTCTTCCCGACCTCACTAGTTTGACTTCATTTATTAGAGTTTACTGATTAGATTATTATTATATATAAAATATAATAATAATAGATTATTAGATGATTTACTTTTTAATGGCTCCAATACCTCTCTTGAAGCTGCATAAGAATCCACTTTATCCACTAAACTTATCTGCCTTGATGTCACCAACTTTATCCAGAAAATTATTTCCTAGGGTACCTTCAGTCACTTAAATCCTAGGGTCAGCAGTTCACTAAGGCCTTAATAAAATTAGCTGGAATGTAAAATATGAGACCAAGCTCCTCAGACTAACTTAGTTTAACCAATGTCTTTTCCAAAGATTTACAGTTCCTCAACCCCTCTGCACTCAGTATTTAAAATTTTTTATTTCATTAACATTTTTATATGTAATAACATTAGCTGTAACTGTCCATCTGTTTTCTATCTTATTTTAAGCTAATTAATGTGAAAAATTATTCTCCAAAAAAGCACTTAAACTTAAGTTTAACTAAGGAGAGAAATTTCCTGTTCTATTTCATGTTGAAATTATTAAATTCATATTAAGCACATCAAATAAAGAACAATTTTGGAACTAGCCCCATTAGAAGTAATACAACATATTGATGTGTGTATTACAACTGAATACATTTGTAATGTTAATAAACTTACAATGCAGAATATCCTCAAATGATAAAAACTATTAAAAACTTTAAATGAGTTATGTGAATTAGCCATTGTAGAACTATTGTGCTTAAGCTACTTCACACAATTTATAATTCTAAAATATATGTAATAGACATTTGAAAATGTTTGAGTGCAGCATATACTGCTATGTAATGAGCATACAGAATTCTAATCGCTATATCTTTTTCTGTATATACTGATACAAATTGAACCAGCAAGTGTTCCTTAAGCCGCATTAATGAGTACTTTATCACATATAGATAACATTAAAAAATGTACATGCTAGAACAGCACCATGGACAGCTCATGCATATGCTGGGCTCTGCCTTTAGATGTGTTAGTTATAGAGAATACAGTTCTTCCCTGAGCTGTACTCTTAACTTCACACATGTAAACTCTCATCTTTTTAATATGCACATAAATATTGTTAGGTTGCATGGTACAGATAATGCAATCTAATAGATCATATAGAATATATCCTACTCCAACCACAATGTAGGTGCACTAGAATCACAAATATATTTCATATGTCTTTGTTTCATACTTTCTTCTAATGAAGTCATATACTTTTAATAAAACGTCTTGCATATATATGAACATTAATACATGCTAAATATTGACAGTATTATTTATGTGCATTTAAATGTACATTTTAATGATAATCAGAAGCTCTTGTATTTTCAACGTATTTTTGTGCTTGTTTACTATTATTAGATAGACTACCCCAGGAGAGGGATATGGGTAAATTGCAGGGGGTTTTAAATGTGTGTTTGTCACTGTAATGTTGTATAGTCCTGACGAAGGGGGCAATTCAGCCCTTGAAATGCGTAGACTATTTGAATAAAAAGATTCTTCTTCATCAACTACATGGTAGTTTGGATTTCTGCCCTGGCAGCGTCTGAAATGATCCAGTACCATTTTCTTTCTGCTATCTACAAAAATCTGGGATTTTTCAAAAGCAAACACAGAGAATTACGGCTGCAGCCATGGGATAAACCTATACTGGTCGGCTTCCTAATAACCAGTGAGGCACTTCAAAGTGGTTGTGACTGTTCACAACATTTTCTGGTAAGCTAAATTGCTTCTTTTATATCACTACAAAACAACCGATACCACCCTATTCTTCCTGTTTTTATTTTTCAGATTACAACATGAGTGATTCAGCTTCTAGAGGTGGAAAAGTGAAGATGTTATGGCCAAAATAACTAGATAGATAGATAGACAGACATATAGATAGATGATAGATAGATAGATAGATAGATAGATGATAGATAGATAGATAGATAGATAGATAGATAGATAGATAGATCTGACTAGTTGATAAAGGGATCAATGTAATGTATAATATAACAAAACACAGTCAAAACAGATAAAACGTGTTTCATTCAAGTAATGAATGTATGTAAGAAGTCATTTATATTGCAGATGCATAATTTTAATGTTTTTTATTGGTCGTCATGTATTACATTGGCTTTTAAACATTCAAATTATATTTCAGAGTTAGAGGTCATTTCAAATAAAAAGAAACGATTGTGACTATGAATGATTGCAAAGGTAGATTACTGCTTACCTCATTGCATATGGATGTACACAAAGGCTAACTCAGAAGAAATACTAACAACCACAACACTCTTAATGATATCTACTACACAGTAGATTGTTGAAAGAAAAAAAAAGTACAGAAAATGAGTCCTTGGATCACTGCCAAAAAGCCAAAGAACTAATGGCATCATAACAGAAATGTTACGAGTACAGCAACTTAGAAGCAGCCAGTTTTTATCCCCATAAAGTATATAAATATAAAGTATACATAAAGTATATATAACGTATACCTAAAATAAAGTTAAAGCTATTGTACAATGTTTCTTTTACCATACATAGCCACAGCCGTAACTTCATGTTAATACAGGATAATCAGAATTACAAGCTTTAATCAGAAAATACTAATAACCAGTTCACACAGAGTTTGAAAACAGCCTCCCATTCATTTTAGTGGGAGACAGCACTTCCATGTGGGGCATAATCAGCACTCAGTCAACCCATTGAAATTAATGGGAACATAAAACAGCTCTATACGCGTCCATGTGGTTTTTGTGCGTGGAATTTGGTATGGATATCTGAATACCTGAGGCTGAAAATGAAGTTTTGTATTGAACATCCATTGGTTGAAAAGAAAAAGGTGTTAAAAATGCATCAAAACCACGTCAAAAACCACATTAAAAAACATGCTGGATTCCGCGCTGAATTATGTAGGTGGATTTTCAAAATTAGTTGTGTGGAGATACCCAAACACACAAGTGCTATTCTTGCTGATACATGCGGGAAGTGGAAAAGTATACAAAAAGGAAGTGACATGTGTGACAAGGCTGCCTACCAGCAACCTAAACAAGGGGGGTAGCTATAAGTGGTGCAGAGGTAGCAAACACACATGGGCCCTACTGCTTTAGGGGCCCAAAGTTCTTCTGCCATATAACAAGGTACTATAATAAACACCTGGGTCTTCCAGTTATACCTCTGATACATAATATTTAAATGGTACCATAACACTAACAGAAACTAAACTGGATAAAGAATATTGAAAATTCACTGACTGATAGAACAGATGAAAAGGAAGAACATTTAGATCAATTACTTCTAAGAAAACTTTAGTGGTAGTACAACTATAAAGGAATATATTAGGAAGGCAAAGAAGGCAGTAAGTAAAAGGATGGATACCGATAGAGGACACACAGAAGACAGGACAAAGACAAGTAGTAAAAATGCAAAGCAATACAATTAGTTTTCAGCCTTTTGTAAATAAGAATATGTATTAGCTTAAGAAAACCAGAAAATCAGAATATAATGGTATCATTTATTGCCTTATACCTGAGTGCAAACTAAAGTTTTAACATAAATCAACCCCATCATGCACACAGTCATACTGAATAGGCAATCTACTACAACTGATAAGACTTACCTGTTACATTGTTTTTTTCCATAGACAGCTTTCTGTATACTGTATGATGTCAAGTGTATATACGGTATATACAGTATTTCTTTCCACTAACTTATTATATTCTGTTAAAATGTGGCCATGGTATAATGATAACTGAGTAAAAAATGTAATTCCTTACAATATCAGAATTGCACATCTGAACACTTTTAATATTTACAACGGGGGGAAAATTATTATTTAGTTGAATCATTTTATACACAACACATTGATAAATTCATTTATTCATTGGCAGAAACCATAGCAAACACAATAATTGAGAATTGATGCATCTGCAAAAACAAAAATGTTTGTATTTCAACAATGAGACTCAGAGTTGTTGCAGCTGTAATACGGATGTTAAAATGTGTTATGGAGTTTTGACACCAACATTATACTAAAGATGTGCCCTTCCTTAACCCTCATTTTGGTTCAAGATATTCCAACATGAGTGGAGTGTGATGACCACCTTTTACATTTTTTTGCGGCACTCCCAACTCGCAACAGGGTATTTCAAAAAGTTATTATTACCAAGCTGGTCACCTTCTACCACTCATCATGGGGTATCCTGAACCAAGAGGAAAGGTAAAACACATCTGTAAGATTAAGACTTGTGTTTGCTTAAAAAATGAATGTTAATCTAAATAATTACAGTGAATCTAATACTTTAAAAGGAACTATAGCTGCAAGTCATTGGAAATAATATTATATAATTATAGATTTTGCATTACATTGTACAACTTCTATAAAGGAAATTCATTAATGAAAATGTTCATTAATGTTTAATAGAAACCAAGCAATCAGTAACTGAAAAATGACTGCAACTGATACTAATAACATAGAAAACATATAACCTACCTCCACCATTCTGATAGCAGATGTATGGGAACCTCCACACATTTCCCAAGTCAACTGCAAATCCAATGACAGAGAGTAGAAAGTCCATCTTCTTGCTCCATTTATCCCTTGAATCCGTCTGAGAAATTGAAAGTGGTAAAGAGTTACTGTTGGGTGGAACTGTATCATGTTTGGGGTACTTGTCTGCAGGGGCTGTGGTGTTCTGCTCTGACATGCTGCCTCTCCTATCTACCAAGCAGGGTTTCAGCTGAATAAGTGTAAGTCAGGGAGAATTTCATAAGGCTGTTGACAGGAGGGAGAGAGGGGAAGGAGGAGGGTACAACACAAAGTGAATTCTCCACCTTCACAGTGCCAAATCCCCAGTACTGAGCACATAGTTCACTGTGAATGGAGAAGAGATAGAATCGCTGTATGCCTTTTCACTTTGAACTTCCTCCTAGTTGTGACATGTGAACCTGGCTGTTTTGTTCACCGTCAATTTGGTAAAAAAAACAGTAACATCTTGCAACTATGGTTGATCAAACTTCTTGACATTTTTGTTACTTAATCGCTATTTTGCAAAATGTAGAAGAAAGACAACACAAAAGGCTTATTGCTGTTTTGTTGAAATGTAATGAGATTGTTCATTACGATAAGTCTTTGTTACGCTTAAATGTATAAATTGTTCATTTTTAGAAAAGTTAAAAGGTAATTATGAAATGAACTGTTAATTGTGGACTTAAAGTAAAGATCCTTTACTTATGAATTTATGCTGAATTTGAACCGAATAGTCAAATTGATCAATTCGATTTAATTTTAAAAATTTAATTTTCAACATCTTGCAATGTGAGTGAATCGATACCAAAATTCAAAAATAGTTAAAACACTCAAAAACTGTTGCAAGCCTTAGCCTGAAATCCTGAATTGTAGATTACAAAAATGGCCTTTTTAGTTAATTGATGCTGCGCAAAAAATCCACAAATTGTATCAAATCAGAAGTGCAATGATGAATGCTTTTACAATGTGAACCATTCATTGCAGCGAATTGGAAGCCATTCGATAATGCAATATTTATTTCTGTTTTTAAAATTTAATTTTTTTTCTTGTAAATTAGTGCGAATGTATGACAGCAGCATCTGAGGGATACAATAGGGGAGGCGGTTTTAAAATCAGTGTATTACTTAAAAAAGTGAAAAAAAAAAAAAAAAAAACAAATTTGTGGTCATTCTTGCAATAAGAACTTTTGTGAAAGAAGCTGAAGTGAATTTTAAAAGCTCCTCAACTTTGTTCAAAAGAATCTTTGGCATGATTTAATTAGAAGCGAGAATGCAAAGCAAATGCGGTTAGTATTATTTAATACCTTTCTGTAAAAATCTTTTGAAATCAACATTTTATGTATACAGTGCTTTGAGCAGGATACAAAGAGGGAGTTTAGGTTTTTTGCTTGTGTCAGATTCGCATAAAAAAATGAACAGAAACAGAATTGAATCCTACATAAGGTAAGGCAACATCAAACTGTATATTTTTTTGCCTGAATTCGTAGCGAGGCAGCCGAATCGAATTTTCAAAAAGCTCATCTCTAATTATTGTTCACTCATATTTATTGTCTGCATGTGTTTTTTGGCAGCTGAAAAACTGAATTACAGTTTTTGCCGTAGACAGATACAGGATGCTTTAGGTTAGCAGAATGTGCAGTCATTGACAGAATACAGACTATTGTACTGTAGGCAGCAACCTGCTTTCTGCTGATAGGGTTGCATAACAAAGTGGGATATCATTGCATTCCTTGCATATTTTCACATTACTGTTGACCAAAGGGAGTAACCTATATTATAGATATGACATTTTTACCTCAGCAAATATCTAATATACTCTATAATAATGGTAGGGCTTTACCTTAAAATGTAATGTATATACTCTAACAGTAACAATGGAAGAGCTTTACCTTAAAGATTTAGCATACATACTCTAATTGTAACAATGGTAGAGCTTTACCTTAAAGGGGTTAGCCCCCAATGCCTGGGCCCCTGGTACGGATTATACTTATCTGCCATGTCACTCCGGATCCATGCATCTCTCTGTCATTCAGATCAAAACACTGGGCTACAGGGGGAGCAGCCAATAGCAGGCCGTGACGATGACCAGCCTCAAGGGCTCGTCCATGTTGCGGCCTGCTATTGGCTGCTCCCCCTGTAGCCCAGTGTTTTGATCCGAATGACAGAGAGATGCAGCGGAGGCTGTGCAGGGATCTGCAGTGACGTGGGTACCGGGGAGCAGATAAGTATAATCCATACAAGGGGCCTAGGCATTGGGGGGTGGGGGGTATTTTAGATATCGTATAACCCCTTTAAAGATGTAATGTGCAATGTATATCAATATAAATATTTGTATTGTTTAAATATTGTCATGTAGATGTGAGTTTAGGGTAATAATGCTAAGATGATAATAATAAGAATTATGCAGACACTTTATGACAAATTTATCTGAAAATGAATCTTGAAGTATTATTTCTCCTAAGCGTGCGTAATTAAGGGGCATATCGCTATAACAACTTGAAAGTATCAGTTAAAATGGAAAATCAGGTTCATGAGTAAAATGAAAACTGCTTACCCTAAGGCTGTTAGCCAAGCGTAGAAGTGGAATCCTTGTTATGAGCATATTTTGTGTGTCAGTTTGAATAAATAAAAGTTTTTTGACCCTTCTTCCTTGAAGGAAAGTATCCCTAGGGTATTTATGCCAAGCAAGCAGAAAGAAGGAGCAATAGTAGAATTTCTACTGATCTGAATGTTTCTGTGCTAACTAGATCAGTCTATGCATTGATTAATGTGTCACACCTATCTTTACTGTGGACTAAATTTCAACTGCCAAGTTAATGAGGAACAAATCTGACAGTCAGAAAACATCACCATTGTATTTCTGCTTTGAATGAGAGAAAATTGAACAATTTAATGAGAAACTAAACATATTTATTCAATTATAAGATATATGAAATCCATTCCAGAGAATGTGCTGTAACTCTTGAGTGTCATGTATAGTGTATGGTGTTCTGACTCAGGTAAGATGCTACTGATGGAGGTATGTACAAATAATTCAGTAGTAAGGCTGAAGCAGGGCTTACATAAAATGTGCCTGTCACTGTACTGTATGCTATGCCTTTCTAAAATTGTTAGCTATACAGCTTAGGGCTCATTCACACGACCGTATGTATTTTGTGGTCCACAAAAAAACGGATCCGCAAAAAGTACGGATGACTTCCGTGTGCATTCCGTATTTTGTGGAACGGAACAGCTGGCCCATAATAGAACAGTACTATCCTTGTCTGTAATGCGGACAATAATAGGACATGTTCTATTTTTTTGCAGAACGGAAAAACGGACATATGGAAATGGATTGCACACGGGGTACCTTCCGTTTTTTTTTGCGGACCCATTGAAATGAATGGTTCCACATACGGTCCGCAAAAAGTGGAACGGACATGGAAAGAAAAATAGGGTTGTGTGAACGAGCCCTTACTGAGCTGTTTCCTAATCTAGAATGGAAATCAGCTACACATCAGGGGAAGTATATTGAGTGTAGTATCAGTGTGATTTAGTACAGTCTATTAAAGAGCAAATAGTAATTAGGCTACTTTCACACTAGCGTTTTTAATTTCCGGTATTGAGTTCCGTCATAGGGGCTCAATACCGGAAAAAAACGCTTCAGTTTTGTCCCCATTCATTGTCAATGGGGACAAAACTGAACTGAAGACATGTATCAGCGGCAGTACGGATCCGTCGGCACCCTTTAGGTGCCGGATCCGTGCTGCCGCTAGTGTGGAAGAGGCCTT
The DNA here is from genome assembly GCA_900303285.1 of Rhinella marina. Taxonomy (NCBI): domain Eukaryota; kingdom Metazoa; phylum Chordata; class Amphibia; order Anura; family Bufonidae; genus Rhinella; species Rhinella marina. The sequence continues at coordinate 36,635 of ONZH01014879.1, read as the reverse complement.
ACAGGTAAAGGTAATAAGATAAAACCTCCTCTAGTATAATAATAGTTTTATTACTAGGAGAAGGAGATGCGGAAAAGGGTGCAACACAAAGTGAATTCACCTTCACAGAGCCAAATCCTCAGTACTGAGCTCATAATTAATTCTGGACGGAGAAGGGATAAAGAAAATATGGATTTTACTACTTTAAAGGAAATGTGTCATCAGAATATAACCTACTGTTTGAATCAAGTTTTTTCTGTTAAACATAAAGAATTTGTGGTGATGCAATTTTAATTTTCCATGTCACTATCTATATTTAAAAAAACATTTTAAAGTTCAGCAGTTTTTGCCACTGGCCACTAATAATAAGTGCCACTTCTTGGTCTGCACAAATCACTTTTCATTAATATCATTATAGGCAGGATTACAATGACAGATATCACCTATATATAGATAACAAAGTATCCACCTTTCACAATAGGTGATTGTCAACGTTTATCTACTCCTTCCTTGTGCAGTGAACTGTACACTGGTCACAGAGCATGCATAGAAATCTCTCCCATAGAAGTCGATGAGGTCTCTTCCTGTCCATTATGTCTATGACCCATGATGGATAATATAAAGCATATATCTAAATGCTGTAACAGCTCAGGCAAGATAAATGTCCCCATAATCATGTTCAGAAAATGTTAAAAAATTCTATGATCAGAAAATAAAAACAGATTAGGAAAAAAAAAGATGTGCCACTATCTGGTTTTAACTAGCAGAAAAAAGCTATAGGTGACACATTGCCTTTAAAATCAATTTTAGGAGGCTATCTCATAAAAGAGCCTATACGCTAAATGGGTTATACTGGTTAATTTTATCATTTCAGTTTTAAAAATTCTGATTACTTGACACATATTTTCTGGCATACAAAGTGTTGACTTTTTGCCATTATATGATCTTCTTGGCATTTTTTTGTTTAAAGGGGTTGTCCGAGAGTATAAAAATGTCCCCCAATATGCCAGGCACCCCACATTGAATATACTTACCCGGGTCGCCACTCCGTGTGCCGCTCCTAGACCCCGCACCACCGCTGCTGCCTCTCGCTGTGCGCGGATGAAAACATCCGGTGTTGGGTGGAAGCAGCCAATGGAAAGCCTCCCTAGCATCGCACCCAGACCCGGGTAAGTATATTCAATGTGGGGGGCCTGGTCTATTGGGGGACATTTTTATACTCTCAGATAACCCCTTTAATTATGAGATAAGTGGATGGTATTTAATGGGAGGGGCATGACCTCCCATGGCTGCCAGATTTACCATGATTTACCGTAGAAACTCTACACCTCAACAAAATTAGTCAGTGCATCCTGCATGGTGGAACAAAAACTGAGGTGCATAGAGTCATAGTTAAAGGGAAAGTCAGACAGGCTTAGCAGCATTCTTTAAACTAACTGTGTATGATCTATATACAAACTAATACCTCATCTAATATACAATCAGAGGTTCTTAGCAGATACATTAATTGCGCTGATTAATTTTGTTTCTGTTTTTTTTATTTTTTTGCAGCATACATTAGGAGGTGTGTAGCCTCCGTGTTGAGTGATATCATTAACCCATCGCCTTTGGCCTTTTTTAATTAGGTGATGTATATAGCTGACCATGGGCCTCTTGCTCATGGAAGGTTTGCGGGCACAGAGTGATGCAACAGGTAATTGCCTGCTCACCCTGAGAGGTAATAAAGGTAGCAGTCAGTGTTTTTATGGGTTTAACTCTCCTTGAAAGTAGATGCCCATGAACGGCATAGAAATAAGTTTTAAGTAAAGGGTGTATTTACACCAACAGATTATCTGAACAATTTCTGTCCAATAAGACCAATAATTGGTTTGTGTAACAAAAGATCTGTGTCTGTAACCGGCCATCTGACTAATGATTGGGCAGAAAATATATCAGATAATTTGTTGGTGTAAATATACCCTTAGGCTACTTTCACACTAGCCTTAGTACGGATCTGGCGGGTGAAGGGACCCGCCGGATCCGTACTGAATAATACAACCTTGTGGATCCGTAATTCCTGATCCGGTTGTATTATCTTTAGCATCTTTTAAACGGATCCGGAATAACCTTTATTGAAAGTCAATTGAGGACGGATCCGTTTACAAGTGTGTCCACACCAAACGGATCCGTCCCCATTGACTTGCATTGGGGGTCATTCCGGATCCGTTTAGGTGCGGATAACTAGTACAGAGTGCAAACTGCAGCATGTTGCGGTTTGCTCTCCGGTCTGAAGACTGAACGGAATGCTTTCAAGAGCATTCTGTTGTCTTCAGTTCAGTTTTGCCCCCATTGACAATGAATGGGGACAAAACTGAAGCGTTTTCTTCCAGTATTGAGCCCCTATGACGGAGCTCAATACCGGAATTCCAAAACGCTAGTGTGAAAGTAAGTCACCTTTCTGCTGGTGGATGGGCCCAAGTGCTTTTTAATAAAAAAAAATATCTGCAAAGAACCTGCGATTGTATAGTTTGTATATTGATCATGAAGTTACACATAGTTTAAAGAATGCTGCTATGTCTGTATGACTTTCCTTACAACTCTACACCTGCTCACAGCTCGTATGAACCACCAATATTAATAAACCTCTCTCATAACCTATGTCTGACTTCATCTCACACCCACAAATCAGCCATGGGATGAATAGAGAGGACTCTTAAGTGGACTCCCAACCTCCCAAACCGTTATACATCCCACGTCTGGTTTGAAGATGCATAGCAATGTTAATGAGGGTAAGTATGAAGATAATTACTAATCTAAGCTTAGTGTCTTGTTAACAATTTGTTATGTTGGCGGCCCGTGACTGCTCTTGTCTCGTATACCTTTACGGGCATGGTTACTGCTGCCGCTGCTGCCTCTGTTTTGACTGCTGCTGTCCCACTGGCCCTCCTCTACCAAGGTCCTGTGTCCTCTGTAGCAGGCTACAGCTTCTGCATGTCACCTAGGCCCCCTTGCTTGGCCTGCTCAGTGTGCACTACCCGGATGTTAAAGGAACAGCACATGCGTGCCTATGGCCAGACACCTGTGGGTACTTAAAGCACTTTTACTAGCTTGATAGATCGTGTGAATGCTTACTATAACCTGCTTGTCTGCCCATGTATCAACTTCTACCTGATTCCTGGATTCTGAATCTGACCCATGCCTGATCACCATACTGACCCTGTGCTGCCTGCCTCAACTTTCGAACTGTTTCACAGATTCACACAAACCCTGCCTGCCCTAATCTTAAACTGTTTCTGTCTATGAGTTTTGTCCGATCCCTTGTTCTTCACACCGGTGTCTCTGACTCCTGTGAGTCAGCTGTCAACCACATCAGGAATACTCCAGGAGGTAATGGCCTGGTGGCTCCCCTGCAGTAAAGTTCAGATCCATGTATAGCGTTTAAAGGATGAAAACCAAGGGACTGCCAGGAAAATGCCCTTAGGATTAGTCCAAAGTCCACTCCCGCTGCCCGTAACAGTCTATTATGGCAGTTTATGGGTGTGGTCCAAAGTGACAGATTACCATTAATGAACAACCCAGCTATTATCAAATATATTTTTACAAAGCATTAGTGCTGTGTTAGGCATAAGCTCTCACTTCTATTCACAAATAAGTATGGTAAACTACCCCATCTGCTACAGAGACTCTCTGAGAAGGGGCAGACATCAAATTGATATAGCCACATTTTTATCATTTATAACAGGGGATTATTGCCTATGCACATGAATAATTTATATGACTTTATATGGCAGGTGCAGCCATCTGCATCCCCTAAGTTGTATTTCAGTTTTATCATACAGAGACTAAATGGACATGGGAGTTTATTGCTGTGGCATTGATAAGGAGATTTGCTTTAAACTCTCTAAATAATTTATCTTTTAATTAAACTGTGGTTTGCCTTTTCAATGCTTACTTGTAAATACTGTTTTACTTTTACCCACACCAAAATAGATTTCTAGAAATAGACATATCATTGAGAGGGTAAAATCCATGGCCATTTTTGTGCCACTTAGAGCCTTGATTGCATTATAGTAATTTGTGTAATTAAAACCTTGCTGCACACACAGTTTGATCTGTATTACTTTAAGATTTGTCAATTTAGAGCTGCAGGACATAAACTGCTAAAATGAACGGAAATATACAAGCAGGATGTCTCGCACTGCTGAAGATGCTTTTCGAGTCGGAATTTAAGTGAAACACATTGCAGGTTGGGGAATTATCATCAAACAACATGCCACAATGCCTTGTCCTAAAAATAAAATAGTCCAATCACGAACTTGAAACAAACCAGCAAACACAGCATAAAGTACTTAAAGTTCCATAATCAAATTCTGCATCATCAAGTCAAATTTATGAGAATCATTTCAACGCAATTATATATCCTAAAAGATGAAAGAAAATGTATATGAAGAAGTGAATCAGAGAACAAGATGAAATAGGTGACTTCTAAATGGCTTGTGTCACAAACTTACCTGTCCGGGCTCCAGCTCTTCGGTCACTGGCTATTACGCGGCCGCTCCAGGTGATTTGCGCTGCCAGGCCACGTTCCTTGGTGATGCGGTCACATCCCTAGCAACAGAACGCAATGCTCTGTTCTCCATGCAGCATGCAGGCTGAGTGACAGCCCAGCTGCCCAGTTGCTGTGAAGATTGTATACTGTCCTATGGAGTGCAGAGTCAGGTTCTGATCCAGGGACGAGGCTCTCTATTTAAATTTCCTTCTGGAAATACACCTTTACCAGTTATATTGTAGTCGCTGACACACTACCTGTGTTCCTGTTTGTGCATTTTTGGATTACTTGTGTTCTGACCTCAGCTTGTCTTTTTGACCACTCTCTGTTTCTCGATTTGGTACTTTGTTATCTTCCTGGTTCTGACCCATTTCTGTACGATTCTTTGTGTCTTGTTTGGTCGCTTGGTGTTGTTTGTCTCGCACCCTAACAGAGTAGGGAATGTCGACCAGTTGCTGACTTGCTACCTAGGGCTTGCACTGCAAGTGGGCAGGGGAAGCGGGCAGGGATCCAGTTAGGGCTCACTGTCCATGTCTGTCCCTACCTACTGACATTATACTTGTACAAAGGCTTTTTAGGGAATAAAAAAAATCAAAGCGGTACCTGTCAGAGAAAGAGAACTGCCTCTAGTGCCACCTTTTGGAAGTGACTCCTTATGAGACAATGTTTGACTTTTTAACAAGCCTTGGAGTATGACAAGGGAAAATAGCCAAGCCAAATATTCATTCAAGTTTCCATATACAGCTGGTCTCCTTAAAGGCTATGCACACCTTGGGAGGGAAATGTTATTTTTTTATTATTATATTGTTTTTTCAATTATGGAGTCCAATTCTCTACAGAGAGCTGAGATGCTCTATTAGCAGGATCTGTATTTTCTCTCTTCTCCATCAGACAGCTAGCTGACAGGCTCCTTATCTCTGCTCTCTGATGTTCTAAAGACTCATTAAAACTCAATCCTTATCTTACTGATAAGAATGTGGCTTACATAAGTGTTTATAACCTCTTAGTAGTTTAGAGATAAGGGTTATTAGATGGCAAATAGCGATAGTGAAAGGATTCACAAAGCTAGAAAAAAGGTTAACCCTTTGTGACAGAACAGCTCAATATTTTTATTGAAAATGGGCAAAATGGTTTTAGCCCAAAATGAGTAAAATGCAATCATAAAAAAATGCCCCCAAAGGTGTACATAGCTTTTAAGGAGAGCAAGTAAATCCCCTAGGGAATAAAAGTGATAGCACAGTAAAATGATGAAAGAAGAATGATAACTGGTGTAAAAATTTTCATGAACTGGTGGCAAGCAGTTAGAATTTATTTTCAATGTATATTGTGATCATACAAATCTTACTACATATATATACTGTTTTCTGTGTTCTGAAGAGAGACCAGTTAAAGGGGTTGTCCAGTTTTATGATATTAATTACCCGTTCTCAGGACTGGTCCTCAATATCAGATCAGCTGCGTGAATATTCAGACACAGGAGGTACAGGGCAGCAATTATTGTGATTGGCCACAGACCAAGTATAGCCATTTGCTATTCACTGTATGTAGGAAACACATGGCTGAGCAAAGCTAGAAAAGATAGGATTCCCATCTATGGGGTTTCTGTAGAAAATATCACAAGCATCTGATAGGTTAATGTCCTCTTACTCCGGTATATTAAACTAAAGTTGCCACTGGCCAGCCATGGCAGAAGAAGGGAGGAGAGTGCAGACTGCACATATACAGTGGACTGCTGTGCAGGTGTGTGTCTTGTTTGGCAATACAGCCCAAGGTAAACTAGTTCTTTTATACAGTTGTACTCCTCACTTTTATGCCACTCTTTATAAATGTGCCCCACTGAGTTCTTGGTTGAAAATCTGAATATAATATAAAAAAAAATTCTCCATTAATTAAGCCAACATCTATAGCTATGAACTGCTGAAACAGAACCGATAAATATTTGCTCTGAACTTTTTTTTCACCAGATGAATTCCTCTCCAAGGCAGATCGGCTCTCTAATTCTTTCTTTAACATATGAAAGATAGGAGCTGACAGAAACTGTGAGACCATCAATGCAAGAAAAGCAAGACCTGTCCATCTAATGTTACTTTGCTTTGAGCCAAAGAGCCAGATTGACAAGAGTGAAAATTGCATATTTCATACTAAAATAAAGCAAACACACCCAAGTATTAACCAGAATTTAAATATGATCCCGGTTGATAACATTATAAAATTATCATAAAAGAAATCTTTCTCTGTAATTTAAATAATATGTTTGTATGTAGGGTTTCATTAGGGCAGTAGGAGCATTACTGCCTTCAAAGGCCTGACCAAAGAAGCAGCATACTGTGCTGATCACCACTGAACTGAATGATACAGTTGTTTTTTCCTACAGTGGAGGCTCATACCACATGGATTTATAAAATTACTATGGAGTTCAATACGAACTGTATAAATTCATATGCAGTACTTTCTCACTAGTGAAAGCTGCACTTCAGGCAATCGGAACGGTATCATGTAAATCTGTGGCCATGTGTATTGTTATATTTATCAGGATCTTGAAAACTTAGACAGATAAATCACTATATAGGGCCCTATTCAGGGGCATAAATAGAAATCAAAGGGCCCCATAGCAAGACTTGGGCCCTGCATGCCCCATCCATAGCCCATCTCACTACCATTTCTGGCCCCTTCCCTCGCTCAACAAACTATGCTTGCTGCTGCGTGTTATATAGTGTGCCATCAGGGCTGGACTGGGATTACAAAAAGCCCTGGTACACAAGCCCACCAGTCACATATGATATTGTATAAAAATAATGGTGCCCAATGGACACTGCGGAGGTGAATTTTGTTTTACTTGGTCATGCCCCTATGTAAACCATTAATACAAGAAAGGAAATAAAAGTGCAACACAAAAATGCCTAATCATATGGTCAGGGACATACTTAACCCTCCCCAATAGCAACACTTACTGTGCCATGATAAAGCTCAAAATACCTCTGAGCAATATCTGATATCAGCATGCATTGCCAAATTATCTCCCCAACTTCACCAAATAAACGCAACATTGCAGCACAAAAAACCTCCCCAACAGCGCCACATAAATGCCACCATGGAGTACAAAATACCCTCTAACCAGTGGCGTAGCTATAGGGGAAGCAGGGGAAGCGACTGCTTCGGAGCCCGAGCTCAGTAGGGGCCCGGGAGCAGTAGCAGGGATGTGGCTAATCAGCAAGGCATTATTTCTAATAATTTAATTTTTTCATTTATTTTACACTTCCTGTCCCTCCCTGTCTGGGGGGGATGGTAACGCTGCGCATTGAAACAAGAGGAGAGGGGAGAGAGGTATTCTCCTACCTCTCCTCCGCGCTACTGCACTGTGTAATCTGATTGGTGGAGTAGCAGATTACACAGTAATCTTCAGTCACAAACAGGGCCCGCTCCCAGACTCTCAGAAGCACCATGTGGACCCTGCATGTCACCCTCTGCACTCCTGCCTGCCCGTCAGGCTGCCTCCTTACCTGCCCCTCCACCTCCCTTGTAGTGCCAGCTGACCTCCTTCTCTGGCAGCACAGATATCCAAGAAGCAGGAGCAACCCAAGGCAGCGCTGTCTCAGCCCTCTGAGCATTGCTGCAGTCTGCCTGCCAGCCAATACAGCCGACCTTCAGACTCGCTGCCAGCCTGACCAACAGTGGTAAGTTTGTGCCCTCTGCACTGTACTGTACCCCCTATGCTATATTCTGCCCTGTACTGTGTCCCCCTATGCTGCACTATGTGTGCCCCCTATGTGTGCCACCTGCCCTGTACTGTGTCCCCTATGCTGCACTATGTGTGCCCCCTGCCCTGTACTGTGTCCCCTATGCTGTATTCTGCCCTGTACTGTGTCCCCTATGCTGCACTATGTGTGCCCCCTGCCCTGTACTGTACCCCCTATGCTGTATTCTGCCCTGTACTGTGTCCCCTATGCTGCACTATGTGTTCCCCCTGCCCTGTACTGTACCCCCTATGCTGTATTCTGCCCCGTACAGTGTCCCCTATGCTGTATTCTGCCCTGTACTGTGTCCCCTATGCTGTATTCTGCCCTGTACTGTGTCCCCTATGCTGCACTATGTGTTCCCCCTGCCCTGTACTGTACCCTTTATGCTGTATTCTGCCCTGTACTGTGTCCCCTATGCTGCACTATGTGTTCCCCCTGCCCTGTACTGTACCCCCTATGCTGTATTCTGCCCCGTACAGTGTCCCCTATGCTGCACTATGTGTGCCCCTTGCCCTGTACTGTACCCCCTATGCTGTATCCTGCCCCGTACCATGTCCCTTATGCTCCACTATGTGTGCCCTCTGCCCTGTACCCCCTATGCTGTATTTTGCCCCCTGTCCTGTACTGTGCCCCCATGCCACACAGTGTGCCTCCTGCCCTGTACTGTACCCCCTATAATGCACAGTGCCCCCTATGCTGCACTGTGTGCCCCCTGCCCTGTACTGTGCCCCCTATGCTGTATTCTGCCCCGTACCATGTCCCCTGTGCTGCACTATGTGTGCCCCCTGCCCTGTACTGTACCCCCTATAATGCAATGTGCCCCCTATGCTGCACTGTGTGCCCCCTGCCCTGTACTGTGCCCCCTATGCTTCACTGTGTGTGCCCCCTGCCCTGTACTGTACCCCCTATGCTGTATTTTGCCCCCTGCCCTGTACTGTGCCCCCCATGCTGCACAGTGTGTGCCTCCTGCACTGTACTGTGCCCCCTATGCTGCATTGTTCCCCATATGCTGCACTGTGCACCCCCCCTCCTGCTCTGTACTGTGTGTGCCCGACCTGTACTGTGCCCCTTTTGCATCACTGTGTGTGCCCCCTGCCCTGTACTGTACCCCCATGCTGTATTTTGCCCCCTGCCCTGTACTGTGTCCCCATTCTGCACTGTGCACATATAGGATGCCAGGATAGTCATGGAGGGGGGCCCCATACAAAATTTTGCTGTGGGGCCCAGTCAGTTCTAGCTACGCCCCTGCCTCTAACAACCCCTGCCTCACTGGCAGCAGCATTGTTCACATTTGAATGTCTCAACCCTGTTTGGGACTTGCAGGACAGGAGCAGTGAAACTGGAGTTGGAGGGAGAGAGCCTTTTCTTAGAAAGTATAGTAGAGTGGGTAAAAGTAGTTGTAAGGTCACATGTTGCCGACGGTCAGATAGTAAGAGGTATAACAGATGCAGTGTGTACACATATATAGTATATACAGCAGTGTACTGATATGTGAGGTATGAGATATAAATTACAGCTCGTACCTTACAAATCAGTACACCGCTGTATATACTATATCAGGGCTCCAGATGGCGACCAAAATAGTCGCAAATGCGACTTAGATTTTACAAATGGCGACAAGTCTTGTTGCCATTTGCGCCTGGAGCCCACCGCATTTACTGATGCACAGCCTAGTATCAGAGAACATGGAGCAGATAAAATAAAAAAATCTCTTAACTGTCCTGCACCGCGGCTCCGCTCCGGGTCCGGCGCTCCTCTGTCTTTCCGGGCGGGTCTGCACTGTCCTGATGCTGCACGCAGTCAGGTGATAGTGCAGCGCCGGGAGGACAGAGGAGCACTGGACCCGGAGCGAAGCAGAACAGGTAAGAGATTTTTTTATTTTATTCTGATGGGCGCAGAGTGGGCTGATCTGAGGTCTGGTGCTGGCACAGTGGGCTGATCTGAGGTCTGATGAGGGCACAGTGGGCTGATCTGAGGTCTGATGGGGCCACAATGGACTGATCTGTGGTCTGATGGGGCCACAATGGGCTGGTCTGATGGGGGCACAGTGGGCTGATCTGAGGTCTGATGCGGGCACAGTGGGCTGATCTGAGGTCCGATGGGGCCACAATGGGCTGATCTGAGGTCCAATGGGGGCACAATGGGCTGATCTGAGGTCCGATGGGGCCACAGTGGGCTGATCTGAGGTCCGATGGGGCCACAGTGGGCTGATCTGAGGTCCGATGGGGCCACAGTGGGCTGATCTGAGGTCCGATGGGGCCACAGTGGGCTGATCTGAGGTCCGATGGGGCCACAATGGGCTGATCTGAGGTCTGATGGGGCCACAATGGGCTGATCTGATGTCCAATGGGGCCACAATGGGCTGATCTGAGGTCCGATGGGGCCACAATGGGCTGATCTGAGGTCCGATGGGGCCACAATGGGCTGATCTGATGTCCAATGGGGCCACAATGGGCTGATCTGAGGTCCGATGGGGCCACAATGGGCTGATCTGAGGTCCGATGGGGCCACAATGGGCTGATCTGAGGTCTGATGGGGCCACAATGAGCTGATCTGAGGTCTGATGGGGCCACAATGGGCTAATCTGAGGTCTGATGGGGGCACAGTGGGCTGATCTGAGGTCCGATGGGGGCACAGTGGGCTGATCTGAGGTCTGATGGGGCCACAATGAGCTGATCTGAGGTCTGATGGGGCCACAATGGGCTAATCTGAGGTCTGATGGGGGCACAGTGGGCTGATCTGAGGTCTGATGGGGGCACACACATTATACTGGTTGGGGTTTTCATTACTGGGGAGGGCGCACTGCGCCACCAATGATGATAACTACGTTTAATACAACTACAGAAGGCGGGTGCCGCACCTGAGAGGTTAACTACCACTGATTGCAGCTCTCTATAATACAGGTCAGCTGCCGGCTATGTGATCCTGCGCCGGCACCCGCCTCCTGTAGTTGTATTAAACGTAGTTATCATCATTGGTGGCGCAGTGCGCCCTCCCCAGTAATAAAAACCCCAACCCGTATAATAATCATTAGTGGCTCAGTGCACCCCCCCCCCCAGTATTATTCATTGGTGGCGCAGTGAAACCAACCCCTCCCCCCCACCCCAACTATAATAATCATTGGTGCAAATTGCGGAACACACGCCGGGCGGCATCTGTGGTATTGCAGATCCGTATTTTTGCGGATCCACAATACTACGGCCATCTGAATGGCCCCTTAATCACCCCCTTTCCCAATTTTACATATAAAATATATTAATAAATATCTAAAAAGTCCAAACTATTAAAATATAAAAAAAATCTATATGGTGAACACGTAAAAGAAAAAAATAAAACCTCACAATTTGCCATTTTTTAGTCACATTGTCCCGCCAAAAAAAATAGGATAGGACAATTCTATTAATGGCCAGACGTTCCATCTCCTCCAACTCTTTTTTTTTAATTATAATTATATGTATTTAAATTTGGCGCCTAAAAATTTTTTTTAGTCTGGAGCACTGTATATATCTGTACATAGTGCATCTATTATACCTCGTACCTTACAATTCAGTACACCGCTGTATATACTATATATCTGTACATAGTGCATCTATTATACCTCGTACCTCACATATCAGTACACTGGTGTATATACTATACAGTGGTCCCTCAAGTTACAATATTAATTGGTTCCAGGACGACCATTGTATGTTGAAACCATTGTAAGTTGAGTAATCGGTTCCAAAGCCCCAAAATTACATCCAAGATAAGAGAAAATGAAGATTTAAGAAAAATAAGCAGATAACTAAGACAGATAAAGCAAGTTCTTACATATAACAGTCAGGAATAGCTGATAACTAGCAACTAATACAGATATTCTACTAGAGAAGTTACCTTGATTGGTTGGATCTGAGTCTGAGACATTGTATGTTGAGTCGAGTTTCAACTTACGATGGGTCAGAAAATATTGTATCCTGAGGCCATTGTATCTTGAGGGATCACTGTATGTGTGTACAAACTGCATCTATTAGACCTCATACCTCACATATTAGTACACTGCTGTATATATTACATATCTGTAGCCACTGCATCTGTTATACCTTCTACCTCACATATCAATACACTGCTGTATATATTACATATCTGTAGCCACTGCATCTATTATAACTCTTACCTCATATATCAGTACACTATTGTGTATACTATATATCTCTACCCCTGTTATACTGGCAGATGCACTGTTGTAACCAGGGAACTACACCATTCTCTGTGCTGTTCATTTACTAGATGTACAAGTCCTGTGATGATTTACTTATGCCAGACCGGCCTCTTCAAGGGGGTACATCATTTCAAGGGGGCTGCAAGGGGTACAGGGCCCCTGTTCTCGTGATTGGTTGGGGTCCCCGACTGGTCTGATAGTTATCGCCTATCCTGTGTACCGCAACATACACACAGTCATGTGAATACATCCTTAATAGTAATACATGCATGATACTTGATGGCGTCCAATGGTTACCTTAGTAACAGTCCCGGCCCAGCATACAAAATCATCTCTCTATGCCCAATGTCAAATCGGCAGAAGAGAGAAACACTGTGCAACCATTTTAACAGCAGTAGTTACAGTGGCTCTCTTTGTCCTTCCTCCAGTGGCCACATGAGGGCCTTCTTCCTTCCTCTTGTAGTGCTCCTAACCATGAATAGTTATTGTAGTCTCCCTACTCACTCCCTTACTTTCATAGTTGTTACAATAAGCCCCCTTTTCCCCTGTGTCACAATCTACACTAATTGCTGTTATCGCCTGCTTTGCTGCATAATCAATCTCCATACTACACCTGCACTCTGTATGCACTTGCACCCTGTACACACCTTCTTTTGCAGGAAAGTGGCTCTTGGGGTATTACCTTTGTGATATTGTGCCTGTATCCTGTACCTTTAATCTATTCTATTACCTGTACCTTTGTACCTGGATTTGTATCCTGTACCCTAATATGGAGGTCACCCCTTTGATGTATCCAGGGTTAAATCCTTCTTTAGTTCTGTTTGCAGCTGCTAGGCTGTTTCTAATGTGTTAATTAGCTTCTGTATGCTGCTTGTCTTATTCTCTGTCTGAATGTTCCTTCCTGTGTGCATCAGGCAGTCTGAGAAGTGATGTGGTGATCTTGGATGGCAAAAGAGGAGCCTATGAACTGATGAATTTGTGGCAAAAAAATGAAAAGGAGGTCACCATGTAAGTTTTCTGTTGCCCAGTTAACATGATAATTTATTATTTTTTTGTTAACTGGAGGGTCGCTTTAACAAGGACAGATTTAGAATTAGCTTTTACTGACAGTTGCTGTGTGTTGTCACTGCCCAGTGGTCTCTTATCATCTCTGTTGGCCTTGCATGGATCATTGCAGAGTGTTGCATCCTTTCAGTTCGCACTACTTCCTCAAAAATCCCTCGCAAACTATACCCCACCCTACACTGTGCTGTGACAGACTGGCACTGAGCTGGGTTTAAAGGCACACATCAGAACATGTAGCAGGGGCAGAGCCCAAAATCCTATACTGTCATGCTGGGCCAGGAAGGCTGGGAAACCTGCCCAATAAAAGTCAATGAATCATCTCCAGACACCAGTTTCCTATGTCCGTGTCCTTGCTTGTGATGTGCAATAATTGTGAACAGAAAATAGAATACAAAAAAAAAAAAACTACAATTATAAAATACAAGAAATAGAAAAAAGGTGGTGGTTAGCATATAGTTTCAATTACTAAAAATAAAGGTGATACGTTAATATTGTGTAGATTCTTTACAAACTACAGTGTTATCTATTTATGCTAGAATTAAAGTATTGTTATTACATAGTGTAATAATTACGTATTAGTATTACATAATTTGACATCTTATACTTGCTAAGTATATAAAAAAAGATTGAAAATAACTAGAGCCATGAATGTTCTCATGGCAGACCACTTTAAGCTTTAACCTATTTTACTTCCATTAATGGTACAAGCAATTTTAGTAACCACCTACAACCAAGTTGTTGCACTTTTCTAACGCTTTTCTAAAATCAATATGTATTAGATAGAAAGTATGACTAAAATTATGACTGACAGTCTGCCAGAGTTCATCATGTCAGGCATAGCCAGATATTACCTTTCCCTACCAGAGCCCATTGGCTATAATGGGACCGGGATCCAGTCCGTTTCCGGCATTAGGGCCAGGATTCTGGCAGATAAAACAGTGCTTGCATGGGTTTTTGTCTAGCCAAATCCAAAGCACTCGTGCTGGAAACAGGCTGGATCCCTGCCAGGTGCCATTATAGTCAATGGGGCCTGGCGATGCTCCGATGAACTTGATTTTAGCACTAGTGTGAAACTAGCCTTATTCTACATATTGTTATTGTGGTTTTACATTCAAATCATTTGATAGATAAATGTTTACAGATATTATGGTATGCACAAATTTAAATGGACCTGACCCAAAATTAGCCAGCAGCAGCACCTGTATATAAGTGGCCACAGTAAAAAGGGAATTCCGGTTTCCATTTTGTAACAAGAAAAGTTAAAATATATGATTATATTTTCTGCATCAATTTTTCATCTCTCCATGAGCATTCATTCAATAGGAAATTTCATTGTGTACTCCCAGGAAATAAAAATCTGCCCTGGAGTATTTTTTCTTATTTCTGCAATTCTGCGCTATTCCCATTTCAGATATTGATGGCTCTCCATTCATCACTATAGGACTTCCAAAAATTGGAATCAGAATTTTTGGAACTTCTATAATAGTGAAATGAGCGCACGCTGCACAAAGTAGTGGGTCCCACATTGATGGCAATATGCCATCAATTTATGAGATGAGAATATCCCTTCAACCACTTCCCTACTGTCTTATGACTATATATGTCGACGTTTTCATACAGCAGACACATAGTGCTAATGTCTGCAATTCACTATAATGCTGATCGTGGACATTTAACCCCTCAGATGCACTGCTCAAATGCTACCACAGAATATGAAAGGTAAAAGACCCCGGCCAGGAATACCTTCCCCTTACTGAGATTGGGGAAGGCATTCCTTAGTAGTAACAGGCCAGAGTCTGTACAAGGTTTTTAGGCCTATTCCTGGTATATTTCAATGCAGGCCTGCAGGTGGCAGCACTGCATTGAAATATACTGAATTTTGTATTCAGAAATGGATAAAATTAGCTAATAGAAATGCTAATCTAATGATAGCATGTTGGGGTCTGCTTGAGGGCCTAAAAAAGTAAAAAAAAAAAATAAAATTAAATATATATATATATATATATATATATATATATACACACAAAATTTTAAATCACCACCTTTCCCCAAAATAAAAATAAACAACAAAAAATAAACATCATAGACATTAGCACATGTGAAAATGCATGTACTATTAAAATATAAACATATTTATCCCATATGGTGAAAAAAAATAAAATAAAAAGTAATTATGAAGTCATACACACTCCAATGGTATCACTAAAAACTACAGATGGTCCTGCACAAAATGACCTCACACAGGTCTGTGAACATAAGTATAAAAAAAGTTATGGGGGTCAGAATATGGCAATAAAAAGAAAAAATATTTTTTTTCAAACTTTTTTTTGTATTAAAATACAAGAAAAACTATATAAATGTGGTATCTCTGTAATCCCACTGATCCAGAGAATGATGAGTATAAGTCCGTTTTACCACATAGTGAACGTTGTAAAAAGAAAACCCACAAAAATGTGACATAACTGCATTTTTGTTTACAATTCCACTTCTATTTTTTTTTCCAGATTCCCACTACATTGTATGCAATATTAAATGGTGTAATTACAAAGTCCAACACATGCCACAAAAAACAAGCCCTCATGTAGCTATGTAAATGCAAAATAAAATGGATTATAAACTGCCCTGGTGATGTGACGGACACTCAGGTGCATGACTCTTTAAAGTACAGGGTATCAGTGCTTTGTCTTGTAATGAGCAGTGCGCCTGTATATCCATTATCCTAATATTCTCTATAAGGTTACAGCACACATCCACTCTAGGCCAAAGTTGAGTGCACGTCTTGTTCGGACCCTTGCTTCACCCCAAGGATACAGTCTTAATATTTATATAGGTAAGTAGACAGCACTCCACAGGTTTCGGCCGACCTAACACACGCTGCTACAACACTTCTATGCCTGATGAAGGGCCTTGTCAGCCCGAAACGTTGCTCATGTTGTGCATAATGTTCGGCTGAAATGGAATAAAATTCACATTGCATTAAACCTGTGGAGTGCTGTCTACTTACCTATATGTATATCCATTATCCATTATATAAGTTTTCTTTTGAACAACACCAGGCTGAGGTCTTAAAATCCATGAGGAATTGTTACATTAATTGGGATTCGACCAGGCACTTCATCCTAGGTAGGATGTAAGTACTGATTTGCCCTATCTCTTGTACACCCTGGGGTGTCGGTCATGTGTTATAACATGGTAGACAGTCATGGGTTATAGCATGGCCGACAGATCCCTAACCCACATTTACTTTTTATTATCCTGTATGTGATTTGTTTGTGTTATTGTATATTTAATCACTTAGTAAATATATTCATTCACTTAGCTGTATAAGCTTATTCATTCTCAAATCTTTCGAATTCACGTTACATTACATAAAGCATATTGCATAAATTATCGTATAAAGAATAATATTTGCTGAAAAATAATAGCCCTTTAAGACCAAGAACTACATTAATCTTTCCAGGGGCCAAGGTGTAATAGAACAAGTTAACGAAAATGTACAATTGATCGATGGAGATGGGGCTGGTGAAAATGAACTGCTGACAAGAGACAGCTTAACTGTTAACTTAACTGGTATGACATATTTTAACCCCTCAAGTTATCAGGGCAAATGTTCTCTCTGCAACAGTGGATCTTAACGCCTCCCCACGCCTGGGCATAACTTTATGTCCAAGGTCTATGAGGAGTGTATAGAGCAGACTCACAAGTTGTACCCCTTCCATACACGATGAGTGCCAGCTGTATTACACAGCTGACACCTGCCCGCAGCTGCCAGGATTGGAGATAACTCTTATTCTGGCTGTTTAACCCCTCAGATGTTGTGGTCAACAGTGAACGCGGCATCTGAGTGGTTAGAAGCTCCCTCTATTTATATTTATTTGATTGGGACCAAGTTGAATGTTTACCAAAATTGTACCAATAAAAACTATAGCTTGCCCTAAAAGATGAGCCCTGTCATATCTCCTTCAAAGAAAAAATAAAAAAGTGTGTCAGAATATGGCAACACAATGCAAATTTTTTAAGAAAAAGGTTTCTGATTTTTTAAAACGTAACTGCCATTTCACTACCAAAAATGAAATTCCTAACATATGTGATGCCAAAGGGCAGATATTCATAAAGCTGTATTTTTCAGTTAATTTTACCTTTCTGATGTCTATATTCAGCCCTTAGCAACCATATTTCTCTGTGCCTTTATTTCAGCATCTTCCTAAAATGGCCTCTGCTGCTCTTCCTGTGGTGATCTTTGCCCTGTCCTTGAGGCCATCCTGTATTTCCCTCACTTCCCATAATCCTTTGCTCTCCTCACATGACCTAGCAGGACCAATCGGAATGCAGATAGCTTCCTTACTATCCTGGAGCAGTGTGTATGCTCACATACAGATAACCAGACACAAGCCCTGCAGTTACATGAAATCAGTAAGCATTTGTTTTAGCCTCTTAATAGTCACTTGTCCCTCATTATCTTCCACACTGACAGGGGGGGGGGTCTGCTTTAGCTGCTTATAGCTCTGGTTGTACCAGCTAGAAATAAGTGCTTTGTATGGCTTTAAGACAATACCAAAATGACATAAATCTGTTCAGTACAGGGGAAGATATCACTCATAGAAATCGGGATGCTGTGAATGAAGCTGAAAATGAAAGTATAAGCAGATTTTACTCATACAATTATTCCCGACTTGATTTCTAACAATCAGTAGAGAAGAGGACTGGCACTCGTAATTGTATTTTCTTTGCTTGCTTTATTGGTCACTAACTGTGACGCGTTTCAGCACTATACGTGCTTTCATCAGACAGTTGATACAAAAGAAAAAAGAAAAAAACTGGGTTTAATTAATAGTTAATTGATAAGAATTGTACTGATCTCAAAAACCATATAGAAAATACTAAAAGAATAAAATTCATCAGAGATTCTGAGGACTATTTGACTCAGCGTATCTACAGATGGCAGGATCCATCAGGCACAGCTATTCCCTTTGCACGCACGTTTGGCCACAGGACAGGCTCCGCATCATCAGGTTCTGGGAGCGACATTACCAATGGTCAACGGGGATCTTTTTTAAGCAAAAGACATCGTCCCAAAAAGTAACACCCGACGAGCAGGGCGCCATCATACGAGAAGCGGACGCACCGAGAATGACATGGTCACAGGTACCACAGAGACTTTAGTCCTGAATCTTTCTTCCAAAAACTTGAGTCCTTCCCAAATTAATGTCTTGCAAAAAGGCTTGTCGTTTAGCCCTACTAACGGCATTGATTGTTTTGGTCTTGACATGGATATGCAACGGCTTTTTCGTAATATACGACTTATAGCTCATTTTTCGGGGGATCATCATGTAATATCACAGCATGATAATGTTAATACTAATACACTTACTTTGCAGCAATTTGGTCTTAGGAATAAGAGTACATTTGTACCCCCCAAAACATACCATCCTATTGAGACATTTGTTAATCTAGTACAATGTGACTTAGAAAAGTTATCTCAACAGTTCAAACGGGGTGGTTTACATATACACCATAATTTAACACCAGAAGAAAAATATGCATTAGTTAATTTACTGGATAATAAATCCTTAATTTTCAAACCTGCTGATAAGGGGGGCACCCTTGTTGTTCTGGACAAGACATATTACATCTCTGAAATCTTGCAACAATTACATGACTGTCATACGTACCAAATTTTGCATACTGACCCCGTAGTACGCATACGTCCAGCTATATTCTTGGAATAAGTACTAACACCACTTACCAGACAAGCTCCCTCTTACCTTAGGGACACTGGGCATTTTTTTACAGGAGATTAGATCTCTTCATATAGAAGGACACTGCATACTAGTCACTTTTGACGTATGCAGTTTGTAAACCTCGATCACGCACGCAAAGGGCACAGAAGCTGTGAGACATCTGTTAGATGAAAGCAATTACACCCTGGATGAAAAATATTTTTTTCTTTCACTTTTGGGCATTGTCTTTGAACAAAATTATTTTTTCTTTCAAGATACTTACTATCAACAATGCCGTGGGACCGCGATGGGTTCGAACATCGCACCGCCATACGCAAATTGTTGTATGGTGCATTTTGAAAGGACATTGTGTACACTAATGATTTGTATCAACAACACTGTAAATTTTGGCGACGCTTCATTGATGATATTTTTTGCGTATGGCGGGGGGTGACGTTCATACTTTGACTCAGTTCACCAGTGACATTAATTCTGTTTGGCCCGAACTTCAGTTTACTCTGGAATTTCAATACTGAAAAAATTCCCTTTCTAGACACATGGGTCATTCTGGACAAAGAAGGTGGGGGTACAAACAGATTTGTATGTTAAGGAAACAGATCGCAATAGCTTACTAGCATATACGAGTAATCATCCTGTATTACGAAAAAATCCCTCCCTTATTCCCAATATCAACGGGTTAAGCGTATAGTAAGCAATCCTGAAACCCAAAGAATTAGGATGAATGAAATGACTGCCAAATTTCAAATGAGGGGTTATCCCTCTGATGTACTGCGGACACAAAGGGACAAAACAGAAAACCCTCCAGTCAGGGATAAAAAAACATACACAACCCCGTATACCCTTTGTTGTACAATACCACCCTTGGATCAATAGAGTGAGGACAATTTTAAATAAACATTGGAACATTTTGCCCAAGTCATACCCACAGGTGGAAAAATTTAAAACCTCACCCATAATCTGTTATAAAAGGGCTGGGTAACATCAGGGATAGAATCATCAGGGCAGACATTGGGAGCAATAAAACCACTCTAAAACAGAGCACATTGTCCACTCTCAGAAAAGGCACTTTTCCGTGCCTGGGTTGTATCCATTGCTCCAGTGTCATCAGGGGCAGTTTTTTGAGTCATCCTCAAACAGGAGAACAAATACCCATATGTGACATGTTCACATGTGATAGCAAATATATCATTTATATTCTCAAATGCCCATGCGGCTTTGATGTACGTGGGGGAAACATCTATGCGTATGAAGGACAGATTTTCTAAACATAAATCTACCATCAGGAAAGGCAATTTATTATTACCAATACCATACCATTTTCATCAAGCCAGACATACCATAGCACAATTATGTTTCCAGATCATAGAAAGTGTATCCCAACCGAGACGTGGTGGAGATAGGAATAAAATATTAATGAAACGAGAAGCATACTGGATCCACCGTTTATAAACGTTGGAACCAAAGGGCTTGAATCGCGAGTATGAGATCAGCAGCTTCTTATAAAAATTCTATTCAATGACTTCATTTCTTTGTATATCAGAATTATAAACAACGTACTTATTATTGTTATTATTTGCCAGCGGAATTGACAAGATGTACCCTACTTTCTTTATGGACATTTCAAGATTTGCGATTGCATACTTGTTTTCACTTTCATTTTCTCATTCTTTAGTGTGTTTATCTGTTTTTGTTTACCAGTTGTCATGACTACATGACATCATCCACTTATTGTTTGGCGGGCTATTTAAACCCAGTTTTTTTCTTTTGTATCATACTGTCTGATGAAAGCACGTATAGTGCTGAAACACGTCACAGTTAGTGACCAATAAAGCAAGCAAAGAAAATACAATTACGAGTGCCGGTCCTCTTCTCTACTGATTGTTACATGTGGGCACCATCCCCCGGACACGTGCACCGAACGCTGAAAGGACCGTAGTGCCGACCGATAAGGATCTTATCAGCATTGATTTCTAACAGTGATTTCTCCTCTGTTGCTTGGACTAGAGCTCTCATTTTGGTCTTGAATGAAATCTTTCAAACAAGCCAAGTTGCATGTTTCTAGCTGGTACCATTCAGGAGATATCAGCCTATAAAGCAGTCCTCCCCGCTCCACTTTCTGCCTCAGCCTAGCACCAGGCTCTCAGGGCTGAGCTTCTCCGCCCAGAGCTCATCCATCTCTTGTTATTAGATAGAGAAAAGGACCTGCACATGGCAAAAGCCTGAGAAGAGAGCAGCTGAATAGGAAAGTAGCATGCATCTGTGGGGGTTATTAGCAGGTAAGGCTACTTTCACACTAGCGTTTTATAATTCCGGTATTGAGTTCCGTCATAAGGGCTCAATACCGGAATAAAACGCTTCAGTTTTTGTCCCCATTCCATTGTCAATGGGGGCAAAACTGAACTGAAGACAACTGAATGCATACATACACACATACAGACATACACATAAACATACACAGACATGTACACATACAAATACACATACATACTTACATGCTCCTGGCAGCTCACCATAGCGCAGGAGGAGCAGGACGGCGCACACATAGGACGATTCCACCCGGCGCCCAGCACAGGGCACTGTGGGTAATCGTCCTATGTGCGCGCTGTCCTGCTCCTCCTGTGCTGTGGAGACCTGCTGGGAGCATGTAAGTATGTATGTGTATTTGTATATGTCTGTGTGTGTGTGTCTGTGTATATGTACTGTGTGACATGTGTGGGGCTGGAGCGCGGTTCCGGCCCCACACATGTCCCTGCGACAGCACGGACCTGGCAGCACCCTTCACCTGCCGGATCCGTGCTGCCGCTAATGTGAAAGAGGCCTTAAACTGAAAATGATCACATTTAAAGCACAAAAGCACTTATACAGCAGGGTGTACTATACCATTAGGGGATAAAAAATGAAACGGCAGTTACACTTTAAGTCGTAAACATAATAAAAATATATATACTTGGTATCGCCAAAATTGCACTGACCCGCAGAATGACCTGTCATCATGTAATTTTTACTAGAGAGTCAATGCCGTAAAAACTAAACCCAAACAACAAGAGTGGAATTGATTTTTTTCACCCCACAAATAGTGTGTTTACAGTCATGCAATACATTAATGTATATGGAACATTAAACTGTGGGGTCATTCCATATCAAGTGATCCAAATATGAATATTTTTTTTACCTGACGTCTTTAGATTTTTTTACATTTTTTTTATGAAGTACAACTTTAGTTAATTACAAATTAAAAGTTTTAAATTTTTTTCTTCATCAGTTAATTTTCTACAGACTTCTAAAGTTTTGAAAAAGTGCAAATTTTGGCCTGGTATGGCTTTACATTTTTTATCATATCTCGTGCTAGAATTAAGATAAAGAGGTGGGAGAGGCATCATTTTTCTCAGAACGGTACCGGCTTTCATTTGAAATGTCACAAGACTATGTTTCTTTATATTTTGTTTTGGAGAAATCAAATTCAAAATTTTGATGCGCAATTGTGAAAAAAACGTATGTTTTAAAATTGTGAAAAAATGCATGTGTGTTACTTGTGTTCTTGGTTATATTTGTACAGGGATTCAACTTGGGACCTCTCAAATTTCCTTTTTTTTAATCATCTGATTTTATGTTTGTGTGAGTTTCTTCCTTTTCTCTTTTTAAATTACAAATTATTGAATTCAACATTTATATGCAACAATAAAGAAACACAAAAAACAAATACCGTAAGTGCCAGAATAAATACATCTTAATCATCATAAAACAACTTGCTCAGCAATTTCAACCTGAATGCATTGAACAAACCAAAAGAAAAAAGGTGATCATATCCTTAAGTGTGATTTTCTAAATACAGTCTCATCCTAATTATATGTTAAAAATAAGATTAAAAGAACCAATATTTTTAACACCTATTTATACATGTAACAATTTTTTTATTATATCACTAAACATGTCATTTATGAAGTGTTAAGAATAGTACAGTAACTTTGTTAAATCCTCGTTCTATAAAATATGAACTAATTAAACAATTAATAGTACGTTTTTTTAACTGGCCTTTTATTATCAATTTGTCCTTCTAGTGGGTGAAATGTAATCTTTGTCCATAAGCGCTTACTAGCAATGGCCATTTCCTTTTTGTGTCAAAGAGTATGTATGGCCTGTCATGGTGTTCGGCTCCACTGAGTTAATATCTGATTTTTGTTAACTTTTAAAATGTCTGCTTTTCTTGGATACACAAAGGATGGCACTGGACCAGAAGGATGCAAAAAAGTCAATTCTACTTCTTCATTTTCACAATCTTGGGAGAGTACAGTAGCCAGCCACCAGCGCCGATAATATTCACAGGTCACATAACCAGTTATGTCATCCATTGCCAATCTTGTGCCGCCTTCTACCACTTCATGGTCTTCACTGTCATTGCTGAATGAAAAAAATCTTTGTTCTTATTTCTGTTTCACTACATGGAATGAAAGTGTGGTATTGCTGAGTCCCTTTGATGGGTTTTGCTTCCTGTAACCGATGTTTTAACAAACTCTCCTCCTCTTCGTAGCCCTGGTTTGTACAATACATGAACAGGATGTTAAGAAGATTTTTCTCACTCCATTTGAAAAGTTGCATGGGTGTTAAGATTCAGTCTGAATATGGACTCTGGAAGCTAGCTCGAGCTGCAAGGCGTTTCACTGTGCCTCCTAAACCATCACATACACCTTTGCCATGAGTAGTGGCAAAAAAGTGCCATTCAGTTTCCATTCCAAAATCTTTCTTGTGATGGCATACATTTATAAAGTTTTTCCTGTTTGTATACTGTGCAGAAGAGCCATCCGAGAAGTAGTAGACCTTGCTCAAACTTGGTAGGATGTCCGTTTTTATCACTGAAATCAATTTTTTATGGAACAAATGAACAGCTATTGAATCATGAAGCACTCAGATATCATAACTACACTTTTGTACTTTATTTCTCCATTCTCATTGTTCATTCTCAGGCTGAACAGATCTAAATTCAAGATTTTTCGAATTGATACTGTAATAGTTATATTTTTAAATATGATTCCATCGCGATCCCAACTTGAATTTTGGTACAGATGTGGCTAGGAGCATAGCAGGCACATATGCATTTTTGGAAATTTTTAAATTAAACTTTTTTTTCGGAAATGCGTTTTAAAATTGTGCATTTGCGTTCGCATGGGTAAAATATTAACAAAGATACTCTTGTGACATATCTGTTGAAAGCCTGTACAGTTCTGAGTAGAATGGTGTTTATTTTTTTCTCTATCTTTTTCTAGGCCTGAGTTATGAGGAGAAATGTAAAGGCAGGCAACACCGAAATTTGCACTTTTTCCGAACTTTCTGAACTATATATCTAAAAAAAATTTTTCTTCACATTTTGCATTCTCTGACACACTATTACCAAATAACAAAATCTCAAAAGAATTAAAAATATAGAGGTAAAAATCACTGGTTCACTTGACATGAAATGACCCTGTGCCAATAAAAAGTACAACAAGTACAACATATCCCACAGAAAAACAAGCCCTCATCAACAAAAATAAAAATAAGCTATGGTCTTTGGGAGGTGAGCATGAAAAATGAAACCGGAATTACCATAACTGGCCTGCTCTGAAGCAGTTAATGTATGAGGACATACCTTTATGCCTGTATTAGTATATATCTGACCATGTCCTAAAATGAACACTGTATACATGTTTAGGGTACATTCACACGAGTCCTTTCCGTTTTGCGGTCCACAAATAACTGAACCGTGTGTCCGCATTTTGCGGAAGAATGGCTTCCGAATGTGTTCCGCATGTCTTCCGTTTTTACGGTCCGCAAAAAACGGAAGGTTTAAAAAAAAAAAAGAGAGAAAAAAAAAAGAATAATTCATAGTTGTCAAGGCCTTCAATTATAACGGATCCGCAAAAAACGGATAACATAACGGAAACCATTCCGTATTGTCATCCGCAAATTGCGGATCCATAGACTTGAATGGGGCTGCGGACCGATCTGTGCGGACAATAGTAGGACAAGCTTCATATTCTTGCGGGACCAGAAATGCGGAAATACGGATGCGGACAACATACTGAATGTTGTCCGCACATTTTATTCACCCATAGGAATGAATGGATCCGCATCTATTCCGCAAAATGCGGAACGGATGCGGATCGGACGCGGATAAAATTATACGGTCGTGTGAATGTACCCTTACAATGAAGCCAGTGCACTTAAACGGGAAATAGAAAAGAAACTAGTAAATACTTTCGTGTCCCCTGAAGAGAGACAAAAAAATTAATTAAAACATAATGTGCCGTATAACGGGAGACTGACTTTTGTAGCCTTTCTTTGTTCTTTTTCTTACTCCAGGGCATACTTACTATGAACTGCTGCCCAAAGATGAATTGCATATCCTAAATGAGGCAGCACTAATACATTGTATAGAAGTAATACTACATCCTTATTATTCTATCCCATGCTTCCTTTACAATACACTGCCTATATTGACCCAGATCCTTTTTTACTAGTAAAATTATTAGTTCCTGGATGCATAATTTTACACATATTCATTCTAAATCCAATTTATTAATTTATTAATCTATTCTAATTTCTTAATCTTAAGTATTTTAATTAATAAACATCTTCTATAGTCTGTATTACATTGCATTGCTTGGCATAAGTAAAAACAGAGACAGTGCTATTAATCCTTTTTTTTAAATCAGATAATTTTTATTTGAAGTTTCTCTGTATACAAATTTATACAGTACATTTCCCTCCCCCCACAAACAACCATTTAACACATAAGTATGTTGTCAATATCTGTGCACTATATGTCATGTACACTGCAATTTTTCAGATTCAAGTTATACTGTTCAGACTTTTCCCCTAATTAACAGGAATTTGAAACAATAAAACATTTGTATTGTATATACAGTATACAGTCATTATGGAGTCAGTTATTCTTCTTCTACACCATTGTATTATACTATCAAAAGATAACATTACCGGGAATACAAAAGTGTGCTACTAATCCTAACCTCTATATAATTTAGAAATAAGCAGGCCCAGGTCTGAACCATGGCATAGACTATTTATAACTGGCAACCACGGTATGAATCTCTGACCAAAACTCTCTGGATACTCAATTTTTTCAGTTGTAGATCTAATTACAAACTATTACAATTACTTTCTAAATTCCGGCCATGGCCCATATCGTGGCCCACAAACAGTGGGTCCGCAATAAGCGGGCACCGGCAGTGTGCTCCCTGCATCACGGATGAGGTCCCATTCACTTGCACGGAGCGGCCGTGTGCAAGAGGCCTTAGTATGTAAATGTCCTTCCTGTATTAATTTCTCACAGTTTTCAAGATCATCACTTGTAGTCATGAAATAGGAACCTTCTTTGTTTACTTCCAGTGGATACATAGGGGAGATTTGTCACATCCTTGCACCACTTTTTGTGGCAAAATAAAGGCCAAACATTGGGTTTGCAACTTTTTAAATGTCACTTGCAACAAATTTTGCGCTGCCATAGATTTTGTTCTGGCGCATGGTCTGCCAGACGATTTGCCATATATATGATGAAGCCTGCGCCTCTTCATAAGTTAGGCGCATAGTCCAGGAGTGCAGCAGATTTCAAAGCCCACCATAATATGCTGGTCTTTAATAAATCTCCCCCATAGTCTGTCCTGGTCATGTGATGATCCCACACGTACCTGATTTACAGGGCACAGCTGTGGTACACATACTGTAAAGCTGATGACCTGCATGTCCATCACATGACCAGAGCTGGCTACCTGTGTGTCCATCATATGACCAGAGCCGGCCACCTGTGTGTCCATCACATGACCAGAGCCGGCCACCTGTGTGTCCATCACATGACCAGAGCCGGCCACCTGTGTGTCCATCACATGACCAGAGCAGACCACCTGTGTGTCCATCACATGACCAAGACACATCTGGAAGAAAACAATGAAGATCACTACTGAATAACTGAAACCTATAGAAAATTATATTGCATGTACTGTATATTGGAACATGATATAACTTTTCTTTACAAAGTAAATAGCATTTTTTGTTGCTGAAACCATAATTGACTCTTAATTTACCCAGACATCCTTAAGGGACAGTGTCATGTACAGTGATGTACCTGGAATAGAGGCAGACCACGTGACTGCTATGGCACAGAACTTGTTCTTCTCTTCCCCACTTGAAAACACTGCATTTTCACACAGCTGACACAAGGGAGCTCCATGCAAGAGAATATTGCAGCTTCCATTGTCATTGTATTAATATCTATTCACTGAGCTCCCCCTAGTGGTGGCTCAGAGAAGCAGGAGATTTATCAATGTATTTTTGCCAGTTTTTTTTATGGTGTTCAGAATGAGTGCGGTATATTTGAAGCACCTGTTTGATTTTTTTTTTTTTAATTTGGTGAGGCCAAAGGAAACGGTTTTAATTTACAATTTCTATTTAATTACAATTTCTTCCACTTGATTTAAAAAAATGTAAAAAAAAACAAAAAACATGTAAATTTGTAAGGGACTCTGGACATTGCACATGTTCTGCATTCCTGGGAGTAACTGAAGCATGTATGCTGGGAAACTAGGTGCAGGGATCCCATACTAAGTTTTGCTATGGGGGCCTTATGAGATCTGTGTACGCCTCATACACCTTTGCAAAGTCCCAAAATTTTGTGACCCACATTTACTAATGCTGATTGCAATGTCTTTTTGCCTATATGTTATAATGCAAAAAGGTATTCAATCAAGTAAAATAATGAATATTATAGATTTTAGCAACACTTCTAATTAAACACATAAAAACTATCTTAAAACAAAAAATCATGATTAAAAATATAAATTTCACATCTTTTTTTGTTTGCACTGCATAAAAATAGCTGATTTAGATCTCCATACCTGCATGGCCAAGCAGCATAAATGTATATGTTATTGCATGGTGTGACAGTGCCCTCTAGTGATTAAAAAAATACAGAACACATGATGGAAATTTACAGCCTTTTGGAATTTACTTCCGTACTAAATGAACTACTATCAACGGGCAAAGAGTTGTTGTTAGGCAATATATTCCATATGGCTGGGGCTACATGGCCATGTAGCGAGAGACACAGAGATGGCGATGTTGCATTTTATGTATAATGTCTATGCAGGATGCAACCTGCTGCAATGCAACCGTTGCAAGAAAAAAAAAATTAATGCTGTTGAAATTTTGTTTGCAGGTCACAAATCACACGTGACTGTGGTATCATAGACCAGGGCAGCTTTAAAAGAGTTGAATGACAGCAAGTTACAGACAAGTCACAAAAATGTTTTTGGTTGCGCAGCTTTTCTGAGACTTGCCGTCACATGACATGTCACCATTTAGTCTCAGCCTAAAGGTCCAAACAGTCATCTGTTTGATTTTATAACTTGTATGTTTACATGCAGCAATGGCATGAAATCCTGCAGATTTTAATGCCATAAGTAAGCCATGACATAAAAATAAAGATTATTATTATTTTGACAGATAAGGCAACATTTTGCTGCATTTTTAGGTAAAAAAATGTTACTTTTTGACCGTATGTATTTTGCGGTTGGCAAAAAACGGATCCACAGAAAATACAGATGACATCATGCACACAAGTGTATTTTCTTTCCATTTCCGTTGCATTTTTTTGTGGACAGTATTCAGACTCATTCATGTCAATGGGTTTCAAGATTTCTCCCGCGCTGCACCACTTCTCTGGAATGCCCTACCCCAAGAAATTAGCTTTAACAACAATGTACACAGTTTTAGGGGCTCCCTCAAAACACATCTTTTAGGGTGGCCTATCACATCCCCTGATCTAACTCATCTCCATATATATATATATATATATATATATATATATATATTTATAATTACCTGAACCTGATCCTCCATCAAACTCTCCACCCAGAAGCACTTCATGCATCAGCTGGTAACTGGCTCATGCAGCTTTATATCTGCTCCCCTATTTTACTAAGATGGCTGCACCATTGTACAAAACAAGCACTTCTACCTTTTGTGTCACCCCTATCTCCTCATAGATTGTAAGCTCTTGCGAGCAGGGCCTTCATTCCTCTTTCTGTAATTATTTACATGTCTGTTGCTATGTTATTTATCACTGTTTGTACATGAAACCCTGAACTGTAAAGCACTACAAAATATGTTGGTGCTATATAAAGATTATTATTATTACTGTTAATATGAAAATCTTTGGTTACAGAAACACGGTCAAGGAACCTGATGCAGTTTTGGAAGCCAAAGTCAGGAGTGAATTCATAATCTGTCCTTTTATACTTTCTTTTTATGATCTACTGATTTTGGCTTCCATAACAGCATCAAGAAACCTGACTGTGTGGCCGTACCCTTACTGTGCTCTCAACAAATAAAGTTAAACTAAAATCTACGTCAGCAATGCAGTTCTGCAGCCTCTGTACCATCCACTACCCACACCATCCATTTTTTAGAAATGTGTCAAACTTGGAAACTTATTGACACCCGTTTTCTGCAATAAGGCAGATGTGTCCTAAGGTTTGTTTATATAAAACTAATCCACATTCCCTGCTTACCTTGTAAAAATAACTTTTCATTCCAATATGCAACACTTTCAGAATGAGTCACCAAGGGGCAGCACCACCGCTCAGTGGTTAGCACTGGTGCCTTGCAGCACTGGGGTGGAATCTAAAAAGGACAACATCGATTTTGTATGTTCTCCCCTTGTTTCCATGGGTTTCCTCCGGGTACTCTGGTTTCCTCCCATACTCCATAGACATACTGATAGGGAACTTAGATTGTGAGCTCCACTGAGGACAGTAAGCAATGATAATATGTAAAGGTAAGCTCCAGCTCACGTGTACCTTGATTGTACCAGACGTACACGGTTGTAGTTTGATTCCCGACCTTTTGTAATCCACAAAGTGAAAACCAGCACTGTTCTTAAAAGCTATGATGATCCTTTATTCTTGAGTACAGCAAGCACATACAAATAATTACGGCACCCCGACTGTAAACGCGTTTCGGACAAACTACATGTCCTTAATCATTACCATAATAATTAAGGACATGTAGTTTGTCCGAAACGCGTTTACAGTAAGGGTGCCGTGATTATTTGTATGTGCTGGCTGTACTCAAGAATGAAGGATCATCACAGCTTTTAAGAACAGTGCTGGTTTTCACTTTGTGGTAAGCAATGATAATGTCTGTAAAGTGCTGTGGAATATGTCAGCACAATAAAAGAGTAAATAAATAACACTCACCTGTTTCAGCTACAGTCAGTACTTATGACCTATGATGTTTATTTTTTATTGTTAGTTTTGATTTGGGGGAAAGGTGAGTGATTTAATTTTTTATATTTTTAAAAACATTTTTTAACACTTTTTAAAAATTCCCATATGGAGGATTACGCTATGTTGGTATGGAGCCCTGCCATTACCTGTGAAAATACCCGTACTACTAAAATATAATAATATTTATTATATTTAACTGAGTAAAAGGACAAAACGACTCCATAAACATAAGTACAAAAAAGTTATAGGGGTCAGAATTTGGCAATATTTTTTTCAGTATTAAAGCACAAACAAAACTATACAAATGTGGTATCACTGTAATCATACTGACTAGTGTTGAGTGAGGCAAGCTTCAGATGCTTCATCCGAAGTCGCTTCGTTCAAAACTTCGGAATAATACTGTAAGGAGATCCGTTTTTATATAATATTAGAAAGTATGGGCTCCGGTGAGCCAAAGTAACCGAACTCAGCTTTGTACCTTGGAACCGAAGCAGAATTCGGTTTCAAGTTTTAAAGCGGCTTCCCACTTTAAAAATCAACTACTGAAGTTATTCAACGAAGTCACGCGCGACTTTGCGAATAATTTACTTATGCTCATTGGAGTCCATACATTCTAATACCGTACAGAGACGGATCTCCGTACAGTATTATTCCAAAATTTTGAACGAAGCGACTTTGGCTAAAGCATCCAAAGCTTGCTTCTCTCAACACTAATACTGACCCAAAGGATGAAGGTAACAGGTTAGTTTTACTGTATAGGGAACACAGTAAAAACAAAACCTATAAAACTGGGCAGAATTGTAGATTTTTTTCCCAAATCCTTCCCATTTAGACATTTTTTCCAGCTTCCCACTATACTATATGCAATATTTAAAGGGAGTCTTTCACCTTATCTGATTGTCATAGACTGCCCAGATCAGGCTATAGCCAAAGTTACACGCATTCAAACAGTACCTTTCTTATAGATGTCCCTCACTGAAATCCTCCAAAAAACACTTTTGTAACTTATGCAAATTACTCCCCACAAGTGCTCGGAAGCGTCGTTATACAAGAAGGTGCCCAAGCCCCCGGGCGATTTGAATTGAAAACCCCTCCTTTTTCCTTGTTCCGGCCTGCCCTCCTTTAGCATACTATTCTCCTCCTCCCGTTCAAAAAATCACTCACTAGCGCCGCGCTTCCATTCTCCGGCGCCTGCGCACTGCTCTGCCCACGTCTCGGCTGGATTGGGGAGAACTGACTGGCACATGCGCACTAGAATCCCGTGCGCCTCTGCCCACAGCGGGCAGAGCAGTGCGCAGGCGCCGGGGAATGGAAGCGCGGCGCAAGTGAGTGATTTGTGAACAGGGAGGAGGAGAATAGTATGCTAAAGGAGGGCAGGCCGGGAAAAAAAGATGGGTTTTGGAGATCAAATCGCCAGGGGGCTTGGTCACCTTCTTGAAAAACAACGCTTCCGGGCACTTGCGAGGGGTTATTTGCATAAGTTATAAAAGTGTTTTTGGAGGATTTCAGCGAGGGACATCTATAAGAAAGGTACTGTTTGAATGCATGTAACATTGGCAATAGCCTGATCTGAGCAGTCTATGACGCTCAGATCAGGTGAAAGACTCCCTTTAATAGAAAGTGCAACTTGTCCCGCAAAAAACAAGCCCTCATATATCTATGTGAACGGGAAAAAAAAAGTTATGGCCCCAGAAAGGCAGGGAGTGAAAAACAAAGGGTTAATCTAAGAGTACATGACCTTTGTAGTTTTTAAAGGAATAAGGAATGTAACTAACAAACACTCACAAACCCTCATAATGTGGATTTCTTTATTGTCAGAAGGATCTTCCCTACAAAGATTATGTAAGTGATATGATTTTACAAGCAGTAAGATATGAATCTGTACAACCGGTTTCCAAGAAGACATGTAACAGTTGCTTTTAAAGTGGGTTTGTCAGATGAATAAACTGCCCTATGCAACCTGAGGATAGGTCATCAATATTAAAGGGTTTCTGTCACCAGTTTTTTCGGTATGAATCAGGCTGACATTAGAGATGTGCTAATGTCACCCGATTCCAAATATATATATCTGTTTTATTTATTGGTGCCCCCATTTTTATATAAAATGAACTTTTATTTTATGCTAATAAGGCCTCTAGGTGCAGGGGGCGTTACCCCTGCTCCTAGAGGCTCTGTTGATTGACAGGCCCAGGCAGAGAAGAAACACTCCATTCACCATAGCTTGCAAGGCCCTTCAATGATGTCATGACCATGTGATCAGTCACATGGTTTAGGAGGAGACAGGCTGTTTGTGTGATCCTAACCATGTGACTGATCACGTGGTCATGACATCATTGAAGGTCCTTGCAAGCTATGGTGAATGGAGTGTTTCTTCTCTGCCTGGGCCTGTCAATCAACAGAGCCTCTAGGAGCAGGGGTAACGCCCCTTGCACCTAGAGGACTTATTAACATAAAATAAAAGTTCATTTTATATAAAAATGGGGGCACCAGTAAATAAAACAGATATATATTTGGAATCAGGTGACATTAGCACATCTCTAATGTCAGCCTGATTCATACCAAAAAAAACTGGTGACAGAAACCCTTTAAAAAGGCCCGGACAACCCCTTTAAACCTGAATTATAAAATTAAAAAATCGTATTATATGTGCCTGAGATGTACTTACCTCCAAAAAATAAAAGTTCAGGATGTGCAGAGACCAACAATCTGTAAGCCAAATGGCAGTAAACTTGCAAAAAAAATGAGTTGAAAAATGTCCTGTTATGATATGTACAACTGCTCAGCCATGTGGTTGAAAAAAAGACCCACCTACATTTGAGAGGGCACATATGCTGCCTGATTGTGTGTTTTCTCTCCTAGTGTTGTCTGCTGAGGGATCGGCTGCAGGACTGTGGATGGAGTGATCTCAGAGCCAACAGAAATGATTCAAGGAGTTCAAGAAAAGGCTAATGGGACTCAAAATATATAAAAGTATCTTAGACTTTATTAGTATATATAAATAAATAAAAGAAAAGAGAGTAACACAATGGAAATGATACAGAGAACATAGCATGGGGCAATGTTCCGAAATACAATAGCATCATCAAATATGCTTAAAATATATCAGCGGTGCTACTGGATATATCACCCAATTCATATATAGGTAGAAATAAATGCCAAATAATCCTCAGTATCTCAGAGGAATGCCATAAATGTCTAATATATGTGATTATACAATAGCACCGCAAATAAAAAGGTCCATTTAATCAGAAATGCAAGCCTAAAAATATATAGGGGTATGAATGTAATATATGCCATATATAACACAGGAAACAGATAAGCATCCTAATGGAACATGCCCTGTGTCATGGCGCACTACTAATCCGGAACACGGTCCCAAGCACTAACACCTCAAAGACTTCATCAGGAGATGATAACTATTAGACAATGCAGGGTATATATATATAGGGTATGTAGTGGGATTGCACAATAATTATGAATATCACTTGGAATTCCACCTGTATGGGCGCGAATCTGCCATGATGGCTGACTCCATACTTCAGTGTGTCCCCGCCGCACCATCGCGCATGCACTGCGTACACAGCAATGCCACGAAGGAGCTTGTCCGGATGGAGCGAGACAGCTGTATTACTTATCTTAAAGGGACATTTTATCCATAAGGAGCCAGAGCCCTAATAAATATTGATTTTCAATCCTATAAAACCAACGCCTGTCTCATAAAATACATAAAATGAATAACTCTCTAAGGGTCCATTTACACGTCCGCATAATGGGTCTGCATCCGTTCCGCAATTTTGCAGAACGGGTGCAGACTAGAGATGAGCGAATGTGCTCGTAACGAGCACTGTAGCGCTCGGCTCCCCTGCGAGCCTCCCCTCCCCCCCTCATCTGCATGTAAGTCAATGAAGACGGATCGTTTGGTATGACACTCATACCAAACGATCCGTCCCCATTGACTTGCATGCAGCTGAGGACGGATCCGCAATGCCTGCGGGCATTTGTTCGCAGGGGAGCGAGCGCTACAGTGCTCGTTACGAGCACATTCGCTCATCTCTAGTGCAGACCCATTCATTTTCAATGGGGCCGCAAAAGTTGCGGACAGCTCAAAGTGTGGTGTATGCATCAGCACCTCTGTTCCACCGCCCCACAAAGAAAAATAGACCATGTCCTATTCTTGTCCGCAGCCATGGACAAGAAAAGGCATTTCTATTATAGTGCCGGCCATATGCGGTCCGCGGCCGTTGCGGACGTGTGCATGGACCCTAAACCATATCATACATACTCATGATTAGTGTTCATCTTAATCATGCATAAGAATAAATATATATAAAAATATATATAACAAAAATCAAATTAATACCACTCAATTTGATATCATGATTACAAGTATAAATGTAGTGAATATAAAGTGCCACTAGTGCAAATATATTAAGAGGGAAAAGTTAGCATCAGCATCCCCCCCCCCCTAAAAAGGGAAGGAACTGAAGCTAGCAAACCCAAAAGTGCACTGATAACAATGTGCTAAAAATGTTTAAAAAGGCCTGACCAACAAAAATAAATAAGGAAGGGATGTGATTCACTCACCGAGGTGGCCCAGGGTGGGTAACGCACATCCCCACCAAAACATGACGGTGATAGGGAGAAAAAAAAAAACCTCCTAAAACTAATAAAGTCCCATTGGCCTTTTCTTGGGCTTGTGTGTGTGCTGATGGTCCATGGGCTTTTTGATATTGACTAACAAGGATTGTCCTTCCCTCCTAGAACGTAGGATAGGAACATTGGAGCATTTCCTTGTTCCAATGCTCCCCTTGCCCTGCACTGTACTGTGCAGGGCAAGGCTTGTTAGTTGTCAGCCGTTTAGCCTACAAACTGTATGATAGGTGGGGTCTTCCGAGTGATATTAGTACTACATAGTGATATCTGCCCCTAAAACCTCCCAGAACAGCGCTATACACCACCCACTTGAGCCGGTGACATCACCGGGCTCCCTGCTAGGCAGAAGTCGCCAGCTCACATCAAACAGGCCTTGCCCTGCGCATATTCAAGTGAATGTAGCAAGTACTTGTAATTAGAATGCTAATGTTGATCGAGCACCGTCATGCTCGGGTCGAGCACCCAAGCACAATGGAAGTCAATGGGAGAACCCAAGCACTAAACCAGGCACCCCCTGCTCTGAAGAGGGGAGGGTGTCTGGTTCATAGGGAAAGGTGAGAAAATGGTGGAAACACCACTGAAATGGTTTGGGAACAGCATGGGGAGGATGTCTGGATGCATCTTGGACTACAAAAGTCGCTGCTGCTGGGAACGATGTTGTCCAAGTATTACGCCACTTTTACGGAATGACAAGAACACCCCCCAAAACCAAAGATAACATTGATTTTAGAGGAAATATTGTTAGGAAACATACAGGGTAGGCCATTTATATGGATACACCTAAATAAAATGGGAATGGTTGGCGATATTAACTTCCTGTTTGTGGCACATTAGTATATGGGAGGGGGGAAACTTTTCAAGATGGGTGGTGACCATGGCGGCCATTTTGAAGTCGGCCATTTTGGATCCAACTTTAGTTTTTTCAATGGGAAGAGGGTCATGTGACACATCAAACTTATTGAGAATTTCACAAGAAAAACAATGGTGTGCTTGGTTTTAACGTAACTTTATTCTTTCATGAGTTATTTACAAGTTTCTGACCACTTACAAAATGTGTTCAAAGTGCTGCCCATTGTGTTGGATTGTCAATGCAACCCTCTTCTCTCACTCTTCACACACTGATAGCAACACAGAAGAAATGCTAGCACAGGCTTCCAGTATCCATAGTTTCAGGTGCTGCACATCTCGTATCTTCACAGCATAGACAATTGCCTTCAGATGACCCCAAAGATAAAAGTCTAAGGGGGTCAGATCGGGAGACCTTGGAGGTCATTCAACTGGCCCACGACGACCAATCCACTTTCCAGGAAACTGTTCATCTAGAAATGCTCGGACCTGACACCCATAATGTGGTGGTGCACCATCTTGCTGGAAAAACTCAGGGAACGTGCCAGCTTCAGTGCATAAAGAGGGAAACACATCATCAGTAGCAGTTGAATAAAGCCTATGCACAAAGTG